>VMKM01004808.1:0-12260 GCA_008360985.2 Macquaria ambigua | reverse complement strand
TAACACCTATAAAAAAAATTGAAATGGCCCGATGTTCGCCCATCTCCGATGCCTGTGACCTGCCGCGCCCCTTTCTATATCAGGTAATATGGATGTGGGTGGAGGAGGGGAGAGGGCTGGGACTGTGAGCGCACCGCTACACCAGCTAATTGAGCGGCATGGGGCCGGTGGGGAATGAACAATGCCGGCAGGAGATAAAGGAATGGGAAAAGCGGGGAGAGGGAAAGGGCTGAAGTCAGCAGAAGTAGGGCGGCCACCAGCCACCTGTCCTGCCGCAGAGGACGGAGCCGGAGAGCTGGAGGCAGATGGTGGCAATGTCACCCAGCTCCCCCCTTCCCTCCTCCGTCGGAATGCTTTTCTGTCACCCCCACCCCTGTTACACCTACCGTCGCCCCCTCCTACGTTTCTTATCCCCGCTCCCTACCTCCTCTATTTCTCCCCACAATGAACATTTCAGGCATTTAACCGATGCCCTTACACAGAACGACAGAATTAGCTTCCGCTGAAAATTACGAGCAGAAAGGTCAGGGGCTTCAGTGCCGTCAGCATATCTTGTGCATGTCCTGTGACCACAGAATAATTATGCCGGGGTGAGTTTTACAAAAAAAAAAAAAGGAGTAAGAATGAGAGGCAAGTAGCTGGATACATCCTACAACATTAGAGGACACATGCAAAGTCAATTTAAGGTGACACGTGGAAGCAGGGGGACAGAACTTGGTTGCTAAAACTGCTAATTTCAATCACTAGATTCAAATCTATTCTTGTTTAAGTATTAGGAAAAGCTTGGATACAATATCCGTACCAGTATCAGTCTCACTGTGCATCTTGGTGATTCGTGTTTCTCATTAACTTTCTGCTAAACAGAGGCCGCAGCATTTCCCAGGATCGTCTTGAGTCAGTAGCTTAAAGGAATAGGTCGACATTTTGAGAAATATATTAGCTTTCTTGCCGAGAGCTAGATGAGAAGATTGATCCAGAACTGATCCTTTAAAAGACGTCATCATTAGCTAAAATGTAGTGTTACAGTAGCACAAGCAGAGAAGAGTCATACATCTGTAATGTCAGTAATATCTATCAAAAGCTAGCCAACATTAGCCCCCATAAGCTACCAGTCAAACCAGACCATGTGAGGCTGTAGCAGCAAAACCCCCCTGAGTGTGTGGAATTGAGCAGTGGTGCGTTTTATTGCTTATGAAGTCAACTTTTCATTTCCAAGAGGAAGATGATCTTCATCTTTCAAAAAGTTCTGTAGTTTCACTTTTCACTTTGTTTTGAATTAGTGGTGCTGCGTAGCTCTCAAACGTGGTCAGTGGCGAGTTATTTTGACCGAGCTAGTTGAGAAATTGTCCCCCCACTGGTTGGTCTTCCCTCTGGTTTCTTTCCTTTTTGTCTCTCATGTTCTCTTACCTTCCTCCTGTCCTTGATCCCTCAATTTTTACAACCCCTCATCCCGTCTCTCCCTCCCCTCTTCCTCCTGCGTCCCCTCCTCTCTCCCCTGCAGCTCCCCCATGCTGGTGTCATTCTGTTCCTCGGGGTAACACAGACACAGGAAGTTGGTAGATAAGCCAGGATTTGAGCTCCAGATTATCTGCCTGCCTGACTCCCTCGCTCTGCCTGCCTCCAACCACAAGGCCAGATTGGCCTGAATCCTATTTTTAGGCTGCAGCCAAAGAGACAATCCTTTTCCTTTCCTGGATTTTGTTTCCTTGACCACACTCAGAGATTTCACACCCATTTTCGCTTTTTATAGTGTCCGTTCCTCTGTGAGCACAAACCTGTCGGCACCAGTTTTACTTTAAAAGCCAAATTAACAAGTGCAAATTTTCTGCGGCCCCAGAGCACATTTGTTGCAATGACACAGAGACCTAATTAATTAGCAGTTTATTTGAAAGTGATCTCAGCTGCACTGAATCCCCAGTAGATCCACTGCTTTAAATGTCTCCCATGGAGGATGCGTAAAATTCACTAGTTTCCACGAACAAATGATCTTTTCCACTCGGACGGCAGCGAAGAGCCTCTCTCTGACCGACCTCGGAGCTGTGGCGAGGCAGACGCAAGCCCCACGTGATTATTTCAGTCTGTGCAGATTATACTTTTCAGGAATAATTTTGCTTGCTGAAGCAGCCGGGAGAATCACCCTGAATGCCGCAGGTGACAGCAGATCCCCAGGGCAGTTGGTGTTTTGACGCTGAATGTTACTGAGTTTTCATGGAGACGAGTGTTGAAGAAAAGCGAAAATGTTTGGCGAGGTGTCAGCTGTCCTCGGCTCTCTGCGGGCTCGGTCAGGCTGCTCTAACCTCCCTGATTATTCGTCTATCAGAAGGGTCAAGGAAACGTTGAAAAAGACTTATACGATAGCTGCGAGTGGTGTTATGAAAGGGAGGATTTTTAGGGTGAACATAAATCTCAGTCAGTGGTGGCAGATGTCAGAGTTTTTTACCTGTACGTCCCTCTTATTGTTGCTGCCGTGTTCATCTCTGCCGCTCTGGCTCTGCTCAGCGACCTCAGACTTGGTGGCGTTGTCTTTTGGAGATGACACCACGTCGGCAGCCTCGGACACCTTCATCGTTTCACTGTCAACTGTATCGGACATTCTCATTGCAAAGTCTTACTGGGAGGTGCTGGCAAATACAGAGAACCTGAAAGAGACGGATACGTCCGTGAGGGGCCATTTTCTTTCTCTGACAAATTACAAGAGAACCACAGAGGATTATCACAAACAGTCGACGTTGGTTGCACGTTAGGATGAGAGGCTGCACAGGCTGAAGTTATAATGTCTTTTATTTAAGTTTCAAAGCTTCAAACAACAGAAACATACAAATAAAATATATCACAAAGTATTCTACACGTTGTATCTGGGCAGATCTTCAAAAATGACATTTGCAGAGATTAGCTAATAACAGATTTATCAGTGAACATGTCGGCACAGATGCACAATACAGATACGATAACTGGCAAGTTTATTTTTCTACTATAATCCCACACAGTGCATATATTGGTCATGATCAATGGAGCTTTAAAAACTAATGTAAGGGATCCTAATAAAACCGTTTGTGTTCATGTAAAGATAATAAAAAGACAAAATATATATGTTGATGTCAGTCAGGCTGTAATTCAAAGTTAGTTTTCATTTACTACACAAACTCTACGACCTAAAATACTCACACATTAGCAGCTTCAAACTTCTCAATTTGTGTTTGCCAAAGTGACTGCACATAAACCAACACAATAATGTATTTCTTCACTAGTGGGAGCAGATTTATTATTTCAGAAATAACACTCAGCAACTGAAGATCAGTGCATAAGCAGCTTTCTGACAATGAGAAAACACTGAGTATCTCAGGTCCAGTCCAGTGGTTGTGGAGGCCTGCAGTCACTGTCCTCATCCTTCTCTGGACTGTGTAAGAGAAACAGTTTAAAATCAGTTTATTATTAAATTATACTACATTATTAAAAAATAAACATAATATATAGAGTATATATGAGGTGTATTTCTAAGGCATTAAGGTCCATAACAGCAATAATAGTGAATAAACCTGATATGAAGAAAGCTTTGTCCATAAAGTAATAGATAAAACTTACTTGTTCACACTGGATCATTAAATCAGGCCCGTGGTGAGGTCCATATCGTTGAGCGTGTAGTAATGACCGTTTACGTCGCGGGTTTTATTTTGACAAGAGAAAGCTACACAACACTGCAGCAGTAATAACAGGGATTTGCAGCGTGCGCAAAGATGCTCATTTCCCACGAAACGGCCAAACAAATGTTTGTCATGGCAAACATTCGGAGCTGTTGTAGCGGTGGAAACACAGGTGTAACTAACATCACTGATGGCTCCATATCAGCTATTGTTGATGCCATTAGCCACATCTGCGTTAGACGACCCAAACTCAGTGCACACCGTGAGAAAAGATCTGTGAACGCAGTCTGTGGTCATCAGTCACTGCTTTCTGTCCGTGCCGTCTCGCAGCTCTGCAGCTGTTCAGCGAGAGACAATGGACATGATTGGACAAGACTCAGCAGGACAGTTTGCTCTGGGGAGACCAAACCGCCTCAGATTACTGAGCCCAAAAAAATACAACTTTGACGGTGCAGACTAAAGGCAGTGCAGCCGAAAAGTGACGGAAACACTCCTACTATACCACATAAAGTTATTCATTTAGTATTACACTTAAATTTGGTATTAAACTAATTTACTGGATATTAAAAAGTGTGATTTATTATCGGCAAAATGTGGAATAGCACAAAGTTTCTAATTAGAGTTTTTTATTTTATTTGAATGACTCTGGTTCAAACAATGCACATCAAACATGGAGACTTTTCGGGTTGACACAATTTTTCAAATAAAAGAACTCTACATTCTTGCCAATCTTGCACCTATGGTCAATAGCAGGAAATATCCGTGTAATGCCACGACCTCCCTATGTTGAAGTCGTGGTGGGGGTTCATCCTGCTGATATGCCGTAATTATGCAGCCAGGCCCCATGCAGCGAAACACACACACACACACACACACACACACACACGCATGAGAAGGGAGGGCAGACATCTGGTACATGAGAGCTATGATTAATAGGTTAATTAGAAACGGGCTCATCAAATTCACTTTGCACATCAAAACTGGATCCACACATGACAGCACTTACTCTGCGCTCGAGTGTGTACGTGACCGGCTGCGTGTGTGTTCCAGCCTGCGCCAATCAGCGAGGGGCCTCAACCTATTTGCCCGGCAGTGATCAGAGCCATTTTCCTATCAGATCGCTGAGCAGCTAAAGCGGCTGGCTGAGACTTGATTGTTTATCTCCGTCCCTAAAGAGCTGAGGCAGCGAGCGGGAGCCGCTCTACCTCTTTTAAAAAAAAAAAAAAAAAAGGTGGCATCCAATTCCTCTCTGTCAGAGTAATTGACTTCCAGTGAGGTCCGCGGCTCTCCTGAGCTCTCCTGCCAGGCAAATGTACCGCTAACCCAATGCTGTGCAAGGCTAAGAGGTTAGCTAAAATTTAGCGGGGCACTGGAGAGTCAGATGAATTTCAATGACCTGTCAGAGGTTTGACAAAAGCAACGCCGGCTGCTGCTTTACATTATTTTTACATTCTGAAGGAAAACAGCTCAATACTCCCGAGTGCCGCGCACGCCTTTGAATATTTAGTGTCTGTTGCTGACATTTTGATGAGTGAAGTCTCTTGAGTCGCTCCGTTGAAGATTTGCAATACTGGACAGATATTTTCAAGAGCCGGGCCTGTGATGGATAGCTATTTTGTCCCTCACCGAATCATTCATTCCTCCAAACACATTTTATCATGGGACCAGAGTGTTGGACTAAATTTGGCTTCAGACTTTGATGCATTCAAATTTCCCCGTCTCGTCTCTCACGGCTGAGGTAATTGCACTGTGTGCCTGTTTAGAATCCCTGATGTTTCGACTGCATAAATAATATGGATCATCATTAGATCCTTAGTGTTACATTAAGGAAACGTCAGGGAATTTAGGGAGCAGCAAATTGGTCTCTAATGAGTGAGACTGAAAACAGACATCACCATATTTTCCTTATATATATGGCTCCTACTGTAGCGTCATATTATGGATCATCCACTCAATACAATGACAGCCAATCGCTTTCATCAGCAGGGGAACTTGCATTGGAGAATAATTGTTGTGCTTGATGGGAGTGAATTTCTGCTTTGTTACTGCTCCAAAGATTAAGTCAGTTCTTTAAAATTACTTTATAAAGGTATATAACACTGTACCACAGCATCCCATTAGGCCTGAGAATGACATAAATGTTCAAATTCAGAGTTTTACTGTAAGTTTGTCGAGTTTAAAATGGAAAGCTCGGCTGTCTGAGATTAAATGAACATTATTATTTTAACGTTTTTATACGGTTAATCCATTTACAGTATATTTATTTGAGAAAACACAAGTTATCACTGAGTTTCTAGAGAGTACTTGGTGCTACTACACTCATCTAATGAATGAAAAGAAATGTAGAGAAATTAGTTAAAATACATGTTTATTCAGGTATTTATTGCTTATTTCGGACGGACTTGGACTATTTTACTGATAACATTTTACTATTAGTGGGAAAAGGGGTTTGAGGTGCTTTTGGGAAATAAGATAAGGGCAAAACAAGAGTATCATGTCAGAAAAACAGGAAATATTGTTTCTTTTTAATGTTTTAATGGAAACTGGTGAGTCAGTATGTGAATAAATGTGTTGGTTTAAAGGAAATTAATGTTGAGCTGTATATTTTAAAAAGAAACACATTTGACATATGAAATACACATCAGATATTTGGTAGAAGGATTATTTTCTTTCTTAATATCTTTACAGGACTTGAAGTACACAATAGCAGAAAGGCAAATGTCTATTTTTGTGCACTTAATGGAAAAATTCTACATATATATACACACACATAAAAGGCTGGTTTTCCATACCTTCCTCTGAGCATGTCAGAGGGATGTCCTGCTACATTCATGTGAAGTGGCTCATTTGTAACTGGGGCTATAATCATTTATCACCTCGTGACAAAACGTTTCACAATGTGGCTTATAGTTCTCACATCTGAATGAATCATAAGAGAAATTCTACCAAAATCTGTCACAGTGTGAGATAATCTTACCATGATACTGAATTATTCATCATAACATAACATTAGAGACAATAGTGGGATAAGGAAACTCTTCCTCTGCAACAGTTTAATGGCACCCAACTGGAGATTTAGCGCCACCTACTGTTTATCTCAATGCTCCAACTCTTTATATTCACATAACGGTTGTTCTTTTGCCTTTTTTCTGTTAAAATCTGAGCTACATTTGGATTGAAACTTGACTTTCGTAGCACTGAGATCCCCTGAGTGTTCATCATATTCCCTGACTGACTGTTCTAGTCAAACAGAAACAAACAGGAGACGTACTTGTTGCGTAGCCCGTGGTGGTTGTGGCGAAGGAGGATGTGGCTGGTGAAGTCGATGAGGCTGAGCCTACCGATGCCATTCGAGACTTCTTTGCCCATGTCTGCTTCAGCTGCTCTGAACAGCAACCGGGGCCTCCGGCACCCTCATGACCCCTGCTGACCTGCAACCGGGAGAGGCACAGGGTTAGCGCCGGGGTGCTAGGGGTGAGCGAGGTCAGGGGTTAGGAGCGCTGAATGACAGCAGTCAGGATGTCAGCAACTCTGAAATATTTGTGTGTCGGAGCAAAAAAGCAAAAGTGTGGTTGAGTGTGTATTTCTGGGCCTGTGCGTGCCTATGCGCCATAAATAATGGATGAGCACAGAGATGGGGAGTGCGACGGAGGCAACAGGAGAAGGCACCCCTGCCAACCTCGTAAAAACCACGCATTAGGAATTCAGAGAGCAGCGGGGGAAGATAGCGTTTCTCAGCTGAAAATCCTCTGCCATTTGGTGGCACATAAATTTCAAAACCATCTAGCGTACAATCTCTTATTTTCCAGCAAATTCCTTCCTAGCTGAACTACAGGGTGACGCTGGCTGGGGCAGGGCAGACATCTGAAAACGCCAACAGCAGCAGGGCCGCAAAATATCGACATATTGGAGAAAAGGTCTACTGTGATGCAGTAAATGTGATTTCCAGCTTTCTTACCAAATCAGTATCTTTCTGCGCGCTTCACTTGACTATTCTGCTGAACTGTTAGCTATGTTACTGTGTAGCTGCCAAATTAGACGACAAGGGCTGCAGCCAACTATTATTTTCATGGCCGATTAATCTGCCAACTCTTTACTCCATTACTTGATTAATCATTTGGTGTATAAAATGTCAGAAAATAGTGAAAATAATTCCCTAACGCCCATGGTGACGTCTCCAAATGTCTTATTTTGTACGACCAGCGGTCCAAAACCCAAAGCTAACCTGTTTGTTTCAGCTGTACATCACATTACTTTATGCTCTACATTCCCCTACAGCAACATATATAACCGACCCTTGCTCTGCCTCCCCCTTCCTCCCCCTAATCACCGTCTCAGTGAGCGGGCGAGGTGCCACGCTGACTCTGGCACCCAACGGTGCCAAGGCCTGGCTGCTGCTGCTGCTCCCAACATGGTCTTGGTGAGACCCTCGTGCCAGCCCCCCCAAAAAAAAAGGTCAAGTGGAATCCCTGCTCACTTCATAATCTTCCTTCTCATGACACCTCGGCCTGCAGCCAGAGTGGCAGACTGAGACGATGATGGGTGGGAGCGACGTGCCGTGGAACAGTCGCCATTTGGTGCATTGCTTTTGTTCGAACAGCCCAACCAGCCACGACTACTACGAGTGTTAACGAGTGACCTAAAACAGGACAGCTTCGCGT
Organism: Macquaria ambigua; assembly: GCA_008360985.2. Lineage (NCBI taxonomy): Eukaryota > Metazoa > Chordata > Actinopteri > Centrarchiformes > Percichthyidae > Macquaria > Macquaria ambigua. Next base: position 3,958 of record VMKM01004808.1, on the reverse strand, counting down.
TATTTAGCGTTAATACGATCCAAGACTCCACAACTCCTCATCGTAAATGTTGTTCTCGTTATTACTTGTTAGAAATGTGATCTCAATTCAGTCCTTCAAGCTTGAAATCTGAATTTTCTAATTGACATTTTAGCAACATTTGTGAGGAAAATGTCCCCTCCAGCCTGTAGCATTTCTCCCTGGCACTGGCAGACGCACAAGTGTGAAGCCCGAGGCAGGATCCATTCATCAATGTTGATGTCACTTATATGATTACCTACATCTGGAGAGCGCACAGCCTAGTGCATGCAGTTTGTAGCTCGGAAATGTACCACTGCATGTTGGTCATCTTAAGACAGAATCACCACTCCTATATATCTCTTCTCTCTTGTTCCCGAGGTGCTCTTATCTTTCCCCTTCTGCTCTTCTTTTTTGCTTCTTATCTCTTTCTAAAAGCACCCGGCACTCTTTACACGGTTATTCTGGTGTGACAGGAGTATCATCTCCGTGCTGGTGGCTCTAGATTTCGTCCCTTCTCGCTCATAGCTGAAGGCAGAAGAAGTGGTGCCAATTCAAGCCGCTGCGGGTAGGAGAGCCAGCTAAACGCCTGAAATGGAAAAAAACAAAAAAAAACATGGAGCCTGCTCTGTAATTCAGCGCTGGTCCTGCAGATATCACACACATGCACACACGCAGAGTGTAAATGCTGCTCTGACAGCGGTGCGGCTGAGTCTGACCATGGGCGCTCCAGGTTTTATGACCAGAGCTGCTGAGCGGGCTTCAGGACTTTAACACTGAGCCTGTGTGTGTGTGTGTGTGTGTGTGTGTGGCGGAGACAGTCCTATGAATGCTAATGCCGCAAACAACGCACACCCTGAAAAAAAAAATGTTTTGACAGACACGGACACATCACAGTTCAATTGGTGCTCGGCAGCTTCTAAAGAAAACTTAGAAGTACCGCAAAACACGCGCACACACACACACACACACTTGCACAGGCACGCAGCAGTGAACTTGTAGAGATGCTCCACCCGCCTGTGCGTCCACCAGTATTGTGTTGCTGTAGCTGACAGGGAGTGGTTCATTGGTATTACAGTCGCCGCAGAGCGCAGCAGCCTTTAAGAGGCTCCCTCAGGCATCGTTCAGTGTCACACCACCTTTACCGCCATGCCCGACGGCATATCAGCAACCTCACACACACGCGCGCACACACACACACACACACACACACACACAGGTGCTCAGATGCATCAAACCTGCCCATCTGCACAAAATTCCTCCATGTCTCAAAATGCAGATACGCTCAATTAGACAAAACAGAGACATAACTGTCCTCAAAAAGAAGAAAAGATGCCAATGAAACCCCTAAAAATGTGATTAGTCCAGCAGCTCCTCCACTGCACATATATTCTCATATATAACCCATAGCGGGGTCATCAGAGCGGCCGTCGACTGAGCTGAGTTAATCACACACACCGGGCTCTTAACGGGCTGCTCTCACGGACAATTATGTTCAAAGGGAAGCTAATGAGAAATTTTTCAATCACTGTGAAGCGCATGAGAGCCTACCGGTGATGGCACGCGCACACACACACACACACAGGAAGAGGCGAGCAAGCACACTCCAGTGTACTTATTTTCTTTCCACTTCACACACACACACACACACACACACACACACACACACACCTCTCTCTTGCAAAGGCTGACCTTTCCCTCCCACACCTCAGCTCCGTTCTGCTCGGCTCTGCGTGCACCGGGGCTCTTGTCCGGGCTATAACCAGCTCAACTGGAGGTGAAGGACCCTCAATCCCTCCCTCTATCTGCTCCTCCATCCCTCGGTAGTGAACGAGGAGGTGAGTCAAACACGGGGGTGGGGGAGCAAGCCATCACCTTCACAAGCCTCTTGTGCGATCACAAAGAAAACCCACCGATGATTTCAAAGACGCAGATTACGCGTCGGACAGTAATTCACGCTTTATTGCGGCTGATGAGCTTTTTGCAAGTGTCACATTAAAAAGAACAACGGTGCCAAACAGCTGGGGTATTGTCTGCAGAGATGCTAAACAGAGCTCCATTCAGTGGAGCACTGATTAAAAATAAAAAAAGCAGAGACACAAATACAAAAGGTAATGATGTCTGAGGGCTGCAGCTTTGTCACCTGCTCGCCATTTCTGAGTGAAAACGACCAGTTATGCATTGTCTGATTTCTGAAATTGTACGTTTCAACCACAGCGAGCGCTGCCAAACATTTTACGGCTACGCAGTTAATTGCAGACTTCCAAACAAACCAACAAAAAGGCGGATTTGGAACAAATCGGCTTGAGCAGAGTGCAGGACGCGCACCCTGGCTAATAAAATCAGACATCAAATAAACAGTTAATTCGGTTACTAATGCTGGTTCGCGCTCATGGCGCTGCAAGAAAATTGATTTCAGTGTTTTGCTAAACTGAGTAACTAATCTCCCATTTTCTAGCCATTTCTGCTAATTGCAAAGCAAGGAAAGCACTGACAGGGGAGCTATATAATTGGACCAGAAAACGATTAGTGTAAAGCTCATGAAATTATATCACTTTCATACACTGCTTGCCTCAATTTCAAGGCAACTGAGGCAGTGTCAGTTTAAGGAACTGCCTGTAATAGCTCAGGGTGAATTAACAGAAAAAACATAAACAGGCACAAATGAGCCTCTAATTGCGCTGCTCGCTCTGCCTCCAGGTCGCGTAAGGCGGTGCGGCGCAGCAGAGGCGCAGTCAGCCAGCATTAATAAATTAAATCCACAGCAGAGCATGTAGGTAATCCATTACCTATCCCACAGGAGAGCTTCCAGGGAATATCAATCTAGGCAATTAGAGGAGAAACAATAAACACAGAGAACGAACATGCAAGTCTAGCAGTTTTAATCTATGGAGCCTTATGAGAGGAGAATAACTCAAAAAGTCCGCCAGAGTCATTAAAAGTCCATTTGCAGACAACACCTGCAGAACAAACGGGGGAAACGGGGAGACGGAGGGTGAGGACGAGCCTGGCTGGAGAACAAAGCAGAGCGAAGCCTCTTATTGGCTGATCTTGGTTAATTATCCTCGTTATGAAAAGCAGAAGCGGCGCTGGCAAGCTAGCAACTACGGCGAGGAGATCTGGAAAGCTCTGGCTCAGCTCGCCGAGTTAACTATCGCGGCACTGACAGCACACCAAATCTCACGTTGCGCTCAGTTCAACAAGCCAAAGGAAAAAAAAAGGGGGGGACTGCACACTCGCTTACAGACTTGCAACCATGCGATGATAAAATAAACAGAAAAGCTGCGGAGGAGGAGATGGATTAACATGTTGACGAGTTTTAAAAACAGCATCTAAACCAGCCTCAAAAAGGCACACGGCAAAGAAAATGGTGAAAACGCAGAAGAAAATAAAGTAGAGGAAGCACAGGAAATCAGAAAAGGCATGTGAGGTTCATGCCCGAGGTGGCTTGAAGCTGCAGGACCTACCTGCCCGGCAGCTCTGCCCTCCATCCCTTCTGCTACTCGACCGCTTAGTTTCCATTGTACAGGAGGCACAATTTGCTGGAGAGGAGGCTGGAGTCGCCTCCCAGCTCGCTCCTCGGCAGCTGCCTGCTGCCTCCTGTGCGCTCGCTCGACTGAGTGAGAGTGGAAGACGGGGAGAGGGGAGTGTAAAGGGAGAGGGCGAGGGAGAGTGGGTGTCACAAAGAGAGAGAGAGAGAGAGAGAGAGGGAGGGAGGGAGAGTGCTGTGCGAGCACAAGTCTACCTGCCACAACCCATCAAGCCAGCCAGCCTTGGAGACAGCGCCAAATCAACAGCTGGCCCCTGTGTGATGTCAGAGCCGCAGCAGCCAGTCACGGCAGCCGAGGCCGGCCGGCGATACGGTGCGCCGACTGAACCAAAGTCACCGGCTAAATGGGGCTCTTCATTAGCTACTCTGCTTTAGGATGGAGGCGGGGGTAGGAGGAGGAGGAGGAGGAGG
>VMKM01004807.1:0-12262 GCA_008360985.2 Macquaria ambigua | reverse complement strand
TATATATTTCATACTTTTTATAGCATTTAAATGGCAGCATTAAAGGTTGGGTAGGCAGTTTTCTTTTGGCGTCACTGGGCAAAAATACCATATTAACCGTGCAGCATGTTGTAATTCAAGTGGTCTGAGAGCAGACCTCTACTTCAGCCCCCCCCCTTGCCTCTGTTTTCAGGCTCCAGAAAATCTATCCTGTGACGGGAGACTTTAGCCAATCACAGGTTATTTCAGAGAGACGGTGCGTTCGTATTGGCTAAGCTACAAGAGCAGAAGCGCGTACACGTCCCTTCAGACGGGGATGATAAATGTCCAGCACCTCCTTTGCCTGCAGCGGTGTACAGAACAAACCAACACGTCCCGGCTCCACACGGAGCTTCAGCTCATTATGTTCGATGCCATGGCGCTCGTAACAACGAGTGGCAAAGAGGCCTGATGACAAACAGTGGGGATAACTGTTGACGGGGGACAGTGGTGTGTGTGTGGTGTACTAGCCTCTCTTCCCGCTGCTGGACGGCGTTGCAGCTGCCTCTGAAGCCTGGGGCGCTCTGCTCTGCGGCCGAGAAGCGCTGGAGGGGCGTCTTTGAGAAAACAGGTCGCGGCGGGAGGGACCGCGGTCTCGGTGAGGCTCACGCCGTGGAGAGCGAGCCCTACGAGGGATACGGTTTCACTGGGGAACCGGCTCCTTCTGCTGCCGGTCCAAGTTGTGGGTTTGGTGGGAGGAGCTTAGCGGAGTGATACGAGGCAGCAGAGAGAGAGGAGGAAGGTTTCGCCTCCCCCAGCTTTAAGCTCTATTTGTTCTCACAGTTCTCTTTTGTTCAGTGTTTCTAAATTTGAATTGGCTGGTTTTAATACTGACAACAACAGCAACAGCTCCTGCTCCTCCTCCTCCTCCTCCTCCTCCTGCTCCTGCTCTTCCTCCTGCTCCTGCTCCTCCTCCTCCTCCTCTTCCTCCTGCTTGATAAATAATCATCATCATCATGTTTCATCATGAAGCCATGTCCTTGTCATCATCATCATCATCATGTTTAAATAAATGTCTGCATCATCATCATCATCGTAAATGCATCATCGTACCATCATCATCATCATGTCGTCATCATGTTTTCCATCGTAAAGTAAATAAATCGCCGAAATATCGCCAAATGCATCATCATCATCATGATAAATAAATAAATAATGTTTTTAATACGATAAATAAATAAATGTTTCATCATGATAAATAAATAAAGCGATAATGCGTAAATGAACGAAAAATAAATAAATGCATGATAAATAAATAAATAAATGTTTCAAAATGCATGATAAATAATGTTTGCATCGTGATAATCATCATCATCGACTTAAATAAAGCATCTCCCTCCTCTTCCTCCCTCCACCACTCCTCCCTCTGCTCCTCTCCTCCTCCTCCTGCCCCTCCTCCTCTTCCTCCTGCTCCTCCTCCTGCTCCTCCTCCTCCTCCTCCTGCCCCTCCTCCTCTTCCTCCTGCTCCTCCTCCTGCTCCTCAGGTGGATTCACTCCAGACAGGATCAGTCAGACAGACACGGAGCGGATCTCCATCCAAAGACCAGTTCTTAATCTGACCCACCACCTGAGAGGAAGCTGACGGCTGTTCTCATCGTTCTCTCAGCCGTCAGCTTCTGCTCGCTGTTATCATGGCGTTCGTCCTCACTGTAACAGTTTCTGTGTTTGTCCGTCCTGCTACACCTTAAAGGTTAGTTAAGTTGTAGCTCAGGTTGTCGGAGGTTAAGGTTAATTGATTTTTAAAAGGTTAGCTGAAGGTTTCTGTCACATTTAGTGAAGGAGGTCTGGTGTTATTCTATATGTTTCTGCCTGTCAGCAAATCAAACCAGGTCACCTTTAGTCCTGGACCAGGAGCCAGCAGAGTCCTGTCTGAGGACCTGAGGCTCTGGATCCTAGAGGAGCAGCAAGTAAGCAACCAAGAGGCTGAAACCGAGCTGGGACCTGGTCTTCTAGTGTTTTTTATCTTTAAACACAATAAACTACAATAATCTGACGGAGATGAAATCAAAGTATGAATGAGCTTCAGGAGATCAGACAGAAAACAGATTTTAAAGAATCTGATCAGCTGATAGAAACAGACTGAACGACTTCTGTAGCTTGTTTTTCAAATGAAAGGTGACTATGGAATATTTCCCCCTGGTTTCTGTCTGCAGGTTTGGTGTGCGTAGACAGGGATATAACTTCTGTCCCTTCATGAGGAAACACTGTGTGGATAAGACGCAGCCACTAATCTTATCTTCTACCATCTTTCGTTAGCTTAGCTTTTAGCATCTGGAAGAACAGCGACTGTTAGAGGAAATGCTTTTATTAGCTGGAGTTTTATCTTCATCCTGCTCCTCCTCGTCTCAGGGAGTGTCTCCTTTCAGTCTGACGCACCAGATTAAATTATCCTCTCATACTGGCTTTAAGATTATATGAATGACATCCTGACAGTGTTACAGTTACAGGCTGAAGCTGTTTTAAAGCCCTGAAACACAGAAGAGAAGAAGAGAGACATTATCTGGATGTTTGACTCTGTTCTCCACACACCGACGCCATTTTCTCCTCTTCTCTTTGCCTGGAGGATGCGGTTGCCACGGTAACCAGACAGTCCCAGAGGGGAGAGAGATGCAGGACGGGGAGGATGGAGGATGGAGGATGTGGGGGTGGAGCAGGTGGTGGGAGTGATCTGCGCTGTCTTTGTTCAGAAGCACTCTTTTAATACGCCAACATTTATTTTGAAGAAAGTTACAGATCTCAAATTCTGCAGCAGCTGCCTGCAGGGGGGGGAATACTGATCATTAAAATTAAATTTAAATTAAATCTGAAGGTAAACGTTCTGTTAAAGCAGCAGGAAAAACATGAGTAAAGACAGGAGCTTCATCACCTGCAGCAGGAGGAGGAAGAGGAGGATATAGAAGAGATACTGTATATCTGAGTTCAGTCTGAACACAGCTGGTGGTCCTGCTGCCCCCTGTGGTTACAGGTGGTAACAGCAGGTGCATCTGTTTCCAGAGCAGCCAAACAAACTGTGGATGAGAGGGTTTGTGTGTTTGTGGCAGGTACAGGTGAGCAGATGAAATCTGATCCAGGAAGTCCAGTCTGAGGATCAGATCCACGAGTGTGAAGGTTTCTGATACTCTGAGACGGGAACCTGTGATCCACATATGTTCACGTTACAGAGGCGTTCATCAGGATGTGTGTTTGCACGTATCTGATTGGCCGCAGCAGCTTGTAGGATGTTTTACTGCTTTGGTTCAACCTTTTTGCCTTGTTTCTACGTTACGCTTCGTCACACTTCCTGCTCTGTTTCATGATGAAGGCTCGTGGTGTGCTGCTCTGACGACTGTTATTTGACACTTTATTTGAATTCAGCCTTTTATTTGAGAATTGACTGTATTTGAACTGAGCTTCTTCCTCTGTGTTCACATATTTGTGGAGGTTTTATTATGCAGAGCTGCTGGTAGGCCTCGTTTCTCCTGGCAGTCATTATGGACGTGTTGAGTCCTGATATCAGTATTGGCTATGAAGTGAACAGCAGGATGAAACACGTTTAACATCTAATGCAAAGCGAACAAGACGACATCAGGTGCAAAAAGACGAAACAAAACGGTGCAAAGAGTGCAGCTGTTCAGGTGTCTCTGTCCTCGTCACTGCAGACGCTCTGATGCCTTCATCACGAGTTTCCTTTGTCTCGGTTTCTTTTCTTTCTCTCTGTCTCTTCCTGTTTCATCTCTTCACATCGTCTCATATTGGGGTCACACACGTCAAATCGGTCGTTGCCATAGCAACTGCGCCGTTAACTGGCTCATTAAGTCTCCGTCTGAATTGTTATCCTCTCGGGAGCTTCCTTGTTTTCTTACCCAGCATGCTTTGCAGTGACTGCAGCAGTGAGCGCTCTGTGTGTGTGTGTATCAGATGACAAGAGAGGCAGAAAGAGTCATCACTCGATGTAAATGTGTCACCATGGCGATGGTGGGGGGATGTGGGCCTGTTACCGTGGTAACACAGAACATCAATATATCAGAGGTTTTTGATGAGACACACACACACACACACACCATTGAGCTCTGCAGTATCTCGGGGACCTTCACATACACCTTTCTTCTTCTATACTTGTGAGGACCCTTAGTGATAAAGCACATTCCCTGACCCCCCTGAACCTGAGTCTAAACCTCGACTCTGAAACCAGGTCAGAACCCTAAAACAGCCTTTAAAGAACCAAAGTCCTCAGTCTGAACGTCTGAGTCAACAACTCACATCACGTTTCTATAAAACTGAAATGTTTCCCTGATTATATTGTGCTGTTGAACATAATCTCTGCCTAGATTATCTTCACAGGCAACATTTATTTTGATTGAATGATCCAAAGCGGAGTCGGAGGTCAGAGGTCAGAGGTCAGAGGTCGGGGTGGATGTTCAAGTTCAGGACTTTGACAGCAGAAAGCAGGTTCACATCCTGAGTCCCAACAACAGAAACATTTTAATGTCAGAGAAAGATGGTGGTTTCAGTTAAACACTGATAATCACATTGTGTCTGCAGACTTTCTGTCTGAAACCAGACCAGGATCTGTCTGAAACCAGACCAGAGGCCTGTACTACGAAGCCAGTTCAACAGACCCAGGATCTCTTTTCGTTATCTGGCTTCACTGAGCCTAACAACAGAGACCCCGCTAAATGGTCACATGACGCTGGTTATCAGCTCGATAAGTCAACCCAGGGTTTCCCAATCAGCGCGTTCACATGAAAGAGGCGGGGTTTGCAGCATGTGACCAATCACAAACATGACAGGTGTGCTGGCAGCAGAGCGGCATACTTTACAAACGAAGAGCAAACTGTAATATTAGAGAAATAACCGCAAATCCTGCTTCGTAGTACAGGCCTCAGGATCTGTCTGAAACCTGAACACTGAGCCGAGACCCTGAACAGAACCAGAACACAGTTTCATGATGCTGTCCCAACCAGCTGATATCAGATCAGATATTTTAGTGGAAAAAAATTAAATAAGTTGTCAGTGAACATTTCACTGACTCATTCAGTATCAACATTTAGCGACTTGACGTTCACATCATTTCCTCTTTGTGTTGACAGAAGTCACCTGGTCGGCTTCATGTTTCCTTCTGCTGCTGCAGATCAGTTTGAATATAAATGTGATTTATAGGAGAAAAGCTTTATTATAAATCCGGTCTGTGAGTCACTATGTCTGATACCTGAGTGGTTCGGTGCAGGAATATTAAGGTGTGCTGCTGCTGGCTGATTGGTGGATCATCATGCTGCTGTCCTGGTTCAGGTCTGACACGTTCAGGTCTGACACGTTCTGAATCAGCAGATTACGTTTAGCAGCTGGGTTTATATATTATATATTTATATAAACCCAGGTGAAGCCCCGCCCACCAACATAATACAAAGCACAGGATTGGACGCTGCTGTCAACAACAACTAAACAGGCTGATATTTTTAATTCTGACTCGAACCTTTAAAATGCTGTTAAAACCATCATGGCCAATAATCAGAGTGCATCAATGTAAAAACAAGGTTGTGTTTGTCTGCAGAGTCTCGTGTGTCAGATAATGATGGTAATAAATGAGAGCTTTGCTGTGGTAGAGTGCAGTGAGTCGGCCCTCTGCAGTCTGTCTGTAACCCGAGAACATGTCCAGTAAATCCACCTTAAACCACAGACTGGATCTCTCAGACCTCCACCCCCCTTTTACCCACAATCCCCGGGGCTCAGCTCCTCATAATGAATGCAGCAGTGACATTTGCTGCACCGACCGCCGGCTGACTTCAGATCTGCTGCACTGAGCAGAAAAAACAGACGACACGAAATCACCTGAATAACAACAGACACACAGTCAGCTGTTTATTTACAGACAGACAGACAGACATGTCGGTGTCTCTCTGACTCGTCGTCTCTGCTCTGAAGGTCACAGTCCGATTCAGTCACATAAGCAGCTCACTGAGCATGTGCAGCTCTGACCCCGAAGTAACGACCTCACTGTCACACTGACTCAATCTGAGGGTCATTTATTGATCGCTTTATTGGTTTATCAGTGCCGATTTCTGTCAACTGTGTGGTCACTGGACAGATGTCACACAGTCATCTTAAAAAGAATATAACATTAAAACAGTTAGTAAAATATAATATAAGCACAGAAAATAAAATATTAATATCAGTGAAGACAATATTCGACCCTGTTTGCTAAAATGTTCCTGTAGCTTCAGGAAACACGGTGGTTTCAGTTAAAAGACGGATTCACAATTTTTCAATAATCAGAAGTCCACATGAACCCTGAAACAGGTTTTTCTAATTATCCCTCCTGATCATACTGGACATCAGCAGATCCCTTCATGATGGAGGACGAAACAGTCCTGGGTCTGTGCAGGAATACAACCTGAAGTCTATCTGAAGACAACAGAGTTCTGCAGGGATGAAGTATTTTTGTAGTCCAACCAGGAAGTTAGCATCGTCCTGGTTCCCTCCACAAACAGCCAATGGGATGTTTCTATTGGATTTTGGATTATTGCAGAAAACTACAGTTTATGATTCTTACACGTTTTGTTCAGCAAGATAATCTTCACACATGAACACCACTTTATGATGTTTGAAGCGTAAAGTCAATCTCCAGAAGTAGAAAGCTAACGTTAGGCTATAAACCAGCTACACCACGGTCACATGACTTCAGCGTCTCCACCACTGAGCTTCCAGCGCTGACCTCTTCTACAAAAGCCTTTGGGAAGGTTTGAGTTAGAACAGTTTGCAGTATAAACCCAACGAGGCTGTAAAGGCGGACGAGTGAGTAGATGAGTTTCTGTGTTCGGCGTGATGACGTTTAATGTCCCCGACAAACTCTGTAGTCTCATTTAGACACTTGTTAGCAACCGCCTTTTTTAAGACACGGAAAAGCTTCAAAACTCACCAGTGGAGTATTTACTGACGGATTTTATGTCGCAGAACAAAACATTTGTGTTAACCACAGACCTTATTTCAGGCATCGAACCAAAAACCCATTCAAGAAACCCACTGACTTCCAGACGAGGGAACAGGAAGAGCTAACATGCTAACATGCTAACTCACTTAAGGGTTTCAGGACTCAGTCCTGCAGTACTTTGTAAGAAGCTTCAGCAGTCTGAGGTCACTGACTGAGAGCTTTGAGTTGTTTAAACCATAAAAACCTTCATCGTACTTTAGATATTGTAGGAAACAGATGTGATGTGTCGTCAGTTTGTCTAATTAAAATGTTTCTTCATCATGTTGATAAAAACATAATCCACATCCACACATTATGTTTCCTTCAACAACCAATAATGTTGTTACTGTATGTAATATTATTGGGTCCTAATTAAAACACAGAACGAGCAGCACGTCTAAAGAACCTTCATCTTAGCTGTGATGTTTGTTAGAGGTTCAACACATTTATTATAAACAGGACGAACATGATGATTATTAAAACTGCAGAAAGTCTTAAACTCTTCAGTCGGTTTGTGTTCAAACAGAAACAGAAAGATAAAACCAGCGTATGTGTGTGACGTTCTATCAGACTGATTCAGGATCAGATGAGTGGAGGCTGGAAACAGCCGCAGGAGAAACTTAGATAACACGTTATCTAACAGACTGTCGGTCCGCTCACAAAAACATCCAACCAAACTGAAGCTGAAGTGACAGATGATCAGACTCCCCGAGAGCCATCTGCTGCCCAGGAGGAGGAGGAGGAGGAGGAGGAGGTGCATAACATCTCTGGTTCCAGTCTGGCTTTGAACCTTCTGCCTCTCCTCGTTTCCTGTCAGCTCTCAAATGAAATGAAACAATAAAACACCCCACAAATATGTGTAGACTTTACTCTCCTCTGGAAACCTTTCTGTGATGCACCTTCAGGAAACGCTGTGTTTGAGTTCAGTGTCCTGTTGGTTGTTCTTTGTGCTCTTTACTGAGGCTCTAGTTGGTGTGATTGAATTGTTCCTCGGTGCGTTCATGCAGCGTCTGCAGAACGGGAAGAAAAGGGAAAACACCTCTTATTCCGACGTGTTCACATTATTCCAAGGTGGTTAGACTGAGTGCTAACCCTGCTAACACCAGATAAACAGGCTAACTAGCTTGTTTTGTTGTATTTGTAGATACAAACAGACAGCTGCTATAAAAGGAGCTGAATTGCATTAGTGTTAATATGGATTTTATCTGGATGTAATTGTTGTCTGTTGTTTTTTTTCTCCGTACGGTTTGAACGATGTTACGTGAACGCAGCTTTATCACATGAAAGTGTCAAACTGTATGAATGTAAAGCGGGTTAGGTTGATAAAACCTCCTCCTCTGTGCTCCTGCAGGAGGCGCTGCAGAGTGTGAAGATGGCCAACGCCGTGGCTTCCTACGACCAGCTGGCCCACCAGGTGGAGGCGCTCCGTAAGGAGAACTCCCACCTGAGGAGGGAGCTGGAGGACAACTCCAACCACCTGTCCAAACTGGAGACGGAGACCTCCGGCATGAAGGTCAGTCTGGATACACAAACACCACACACACCACCACTAACAATTCAATTCAATTCAATTCAGTTTTATTTATATAGCGCCATATCATAACAAAGTTATCTCAGGGCACTTTTTCTAGTAGAGCAAGTCTAGACCGACTCTTTATATTTACAGAGACCCAACATTTCCCACCATGAGCAAGCACTATGCGACAGTGGCAAGGAAAAACTCCCTTTTAACAGGTAGAAACCTCGAGCAGAACCAGAACCAGAACCAGGCTCTAGGTGGGCGGTCATCTGCCTCGACCGGTTGGGTTGAAGGGGGAGGGGGGGAGCAGGAGAGAGAGAGCAGGAGGAAAGAACATACAGCAGCACAATACAGTTTCACACAGAGATGTAACGCAATGGCCGCGGCAATGGCATGGCTGTCAACACCAACAGAAACAATACTAAGAGCAACATTACAGCAGCAGTACTAATAATAATAGCAACAGCAGCTGCAGCAGCGGGTGCAGAGGAGGAGCACAGGGGCAGCAGGTGCAACCATAGATCCAGACTCTACAGCTCCGGAGGCAGAAACACCTGCAGAAAGCAACAGAAGGAGAGAAAAAGGGGAGAGAAAGCACACAACTACGGGAAGAAGTTGAATTAGTAACAAGCATTGATGGGATATGAGGGCGTACAGATGGAGAGGAAGAGGAGAGGAGGAGCTCAGTGCATCATAGGAAGTCTCCCGGCAGTCTAGGCCTATAGCAGCATAACTAAGGGGTGGCTCAGGGCTCACCTGAGTCAGCCCTACTATAAGCTTTATCAAAGAGGAAAGTCTTAAGCCTACTTTTAAATGTGAGGAGGTTGTCCGCCTCCCGTACACAAACTGGGATCTGGTTCCACAGGAGAGGAGCCTGATAGCTGAAGGCTCTGGCTCCCATTCTACTTTTAGAGACTCTATGAACCACAAGGAACCCTGCATTCTGGGAGTGCAATGCTCTAGTGGGGTAATAGGGTACTATGAGCTTTTTAAGATATGATGGTGCCTGACCATTTAGGGCTTTGAAGGTGAGGAGAAGGATTTTAAATTCTATTCTGGATTTTACAGGGAGCCAGTGTAGAGAAGCTAATATTGGAGAGATATGATCTCTTTTCCTGGTTCTTGTCAGTAAACGTGACGCAGCATTCTGGATCAGCTGGAGAGTCTTAAGGGACTTATTGGGGCAGCCTGATAGTAGAGAGTTGCAATAGTCCAGCCTAGACGTAACAAATGCATGGACTAGTTTTTCTGCATCTGTTTGAGACAGGATGTGCCTGATTTTGCAATGTTACGTAAATGAAAAAAGGCAGTTCTTGAAGTTTGTTTTATGTGGGAGTTAAAGGACATATCCTGATCAAAGATAACTCCAAGATTCCTTACGGTGTCGCTGGAGGCGAGGGCAATGCCATCTAGAGAAACTATATCTTTAGATAATGTGCCTCGAAGGTGTTCGGGGCCAAGCACAACAACCTCGGTCTTGTCCGAGTTCAACATCGGAAAATTGCAGGTCATCCAGGTTTTTATGTCCTTCAGGCATGCTTGAAGTTTAGCTAATTGATTAGTTTCATCTGGCTTGATCGATAAATATAATTGGGTATCATCTGCATAACAATGAAAATTTATGGAGTGCTTCCTAATAATATTGCCCAAAGGAAGCATATACAAGGTGAACAGAATTGGTCCAAGCACAGAACCTTGTGGATCTCCGTGACTAACTTTGGTGTGCATAGAGGATTCATCATTAACATGTACAAACTGATATCGATCTGATAAATAGGATTTAAACCAGCTTAGTGCGGTGCCTTTAATGCCAAATAAATGTTCTAGTCTCTGTAATAGAATGTGATGGTCAATGGTATCAAATGCGGCACTAAGATCTAACAAGACAAGCACAGAGACAAGTCCTTTGTCAGATGCAATTAGAAGGTCATTTGTAACTTTCACTAGTGCTGTCTCTGTGCTATGATGCTCTAAATCCTGACTGAAAATCCTCAAACAGCTTATTGTTGTGTAGAAAGTCACACAACTGATTGCCAACTGCTTTCTCAAGGATCTTAGAGAGAAAAGAAGGGTTAGATATAGGTCTATAATTTGACAGAACCCCTGGATCAAGAGTGGGCTTTTTAAGAAGAGGTTTAATTACAGCTACTTTAAAGGACTGTGGCACATAGCCTTTTAATAAGGACAGATGGATCATATCTAGTAAAGAAGTGCTAACTAAGGGTAAAACTTCTTTAAGCAGCCTAGTTGGGACGGGGTCTAAGAGACACGTTGATGGCTTAGATGAGGAAATCATGGAAGTTAGCTGATAAAGGTTGATGGGAGAAAAGCATTCTAAATGTACATCAGGTTTTACAGTTGTTTCTAAGGTTCCTGTGTTTGAAGATAAGTCAGTACCAACTGAGAGCAAGAGGTGCTGAATTTTGTCTCTAATAGTTAGAATTTTATCATTAAAGAAGCTCATGAAGTCGTTACTACTGAGGTCTATAGGAATACATGGCTCAACAGAGCTGTGACTCTCTGTCAGTCTGGCTACAGTGCTGAACAGAGACCTGGGGTTGTTCTTATTTTCCTCTATTAATGATGAGTAGTAGGCTGCTCTGGCATTACGGAGGGCCTTCCTATAAATTTTAAGACTATCTTTCCAGGCTAAACGTGATTCTTCCAGATTGGTGGAACGCCATTTCCTTTCAAGTTTTCGCGATGTTTGTTTTAGTTTGCGGGTTTGCGGGTTATACCATGGAGCTAACCTCCTCTTTTTTATTATCTTCTTTTTTAGAGGGGCGATAGAGTCGAGTATTATTCGTAGTGAGCCTGCAGCACTATCAACAAGATGATCAATTTGGGAGGGACTAAAGTTAGCATAGGAGTCATCTGTTACATTGAGACATGGAACTGAATAAAATGCCGATGGAATCACTTCCTTAAATTTAGCTACAGCACCATCAGATAGACATCTAGTGTAGGAATGTTTGCCTAATGGCGTGTAGTCCAGTAATAGGAATTCAAAAGTTAATAAAAAATGGTCTGATAAAAAAGGAAAGACTATTAGATGTTCAATTTCTATGCCATAGACAAGAACAAGGTCGAGGGTGTGGTTAAAACAGTGAGTGGGTTTATGTACACTCTGACAGAAGCCAATTGAGTCTAATAATGAGATAAACGCAGCACTAAGGCTATCATTTCCTGCATCCACATGAATATTAAAATCACCTACAATAATTATTTTATCTGTTTTAAGGACTAAACCTGATAAGAACTCTGAGAATTCAGATAAAAATTCAGAATACGGTCCAGGAGCTCGGTACACTATAACAAATAGAATTGGCTGTAGTATTTTCCAGGTTGGGTGTGAAAGACTAAGAACAAGGCTTTCGAACGAGTTATAATTTAGTTTAGGTTTGGGTTTGATTAATAGGCTTGAATCGAAGATGGCTGCAACTCCACCTCCTCGGCCTGAGCCTCGAGGAGTGTGAGTATTAATGTGACTGGGGGGAGTGGATTCATTTAGGCTAACATATTCATCCTGACACAGCCAGGTTTCAGTAAGACAGAATAAATCAATATTATGATCTGATATTAGATTGTTCACTAGAACAGCTTTAGATGAGAGAGATCTGATGTTCAAGAGTCCACATTTAATTCTCCTATTTTGTTGTACTGTTGCAGTGGTGGTTTTACTTTTTATTAGGTTTTTATGTGTAACTCTTCTGTTTACTTTTGATTTAAATAATTTAAGTGGTCGGGGGGCAGACAACCTCTCTGTGGAGTTTAGGGTG
>VMKM01004806.1:0-12268 GCA_008360985.2 Macquaria ambigua | reverse complement strand
GGGCAATATGGTTAAAATCAATTTCATAATATAATTAGAATGTTTCCCCCCCAATATTGACAATATGACATATTGGTAAATGTATACCACTGACAAAACTATCCATAGCTGTGCAACAAAAACTTCAATAGTTCATTTTGTTGGTTTTTAATTACAATTAACTACAACGATTCATGTGAACAACAGGATTTTATAAAATGACAATATGATCACTACAATACAATTCCACTGAGAGTCGGTAAATGGTAAAATTAAAGGAATGCCCCGCCCTACTTGTTACTATGTGAACACTGCAAATTTAGAGGTGGTGCGACTGCATACAAAGTCAATGGAAAGACACGATTAGATGCAAATTTTGTTGTTTTGAATCGACACAAAGATGAGTCATTGCAAATTGAAATGTTTAAACTTGAGAGAATAATTTGGGCATATCCTGGGGATTTTTGAATCCTTTTCATAAACATACAGAGATGATAGGAAAAAGAGACACTGAAACAAAATAACTGAAAGAACTGAGATCTGTTAGTTGCAGTAGCAGTTTGTGAATTATGGGACTTCTGTGAGCTGTTGAAAACTGGACTGAGTCCTGGGTATTTCCACTTATTGACTGGACTGCTTCTCTCATCCCAAATCCAAACATTCAAAAGCCTCCACTAGTCCTGAAGAAGCTGTGGTGAATATGGAGTCTGAAGCTTCCAGACAGACAGACAGATACACTTTCAGGGCTCGACAGAGATAAGCTAGCTATACAGCACTCTATCTGCATGTGACCACATTTTACAGGAGAGACCACAATTACTGATAATCCTATCCCAATCATATTGCATGCCAAGTTAAGTTTGAAAAGTTCAAGTCTCATGCCTGCGCTCTAAGAATGTAACTCTGCTGTTATCCCATATGGAGGATAAAATGCCATCATCAGCTGATTTTCAGTTTCACAGCACTGGCAAATGGAAAAATAATTTCTTCTGTAATGCCAGTGATATCATAGATATATTATCTATTACCTATTTCTTCTCTTGCATGATGGTGAGCAATAACTCAATGCATAATAAGATATGCTAATATTTGTATGGTGACTGTGTACCTGTTTGCTGACGGCACTCGGTCTCATATTTTGGATTGCTGTTTCCGATGGAAGGATTGTATTGGAAAGTCTGTCACATTCACCCCCTTTATGCAGTCTCACACCGCTGCACCCTCGTGAACTCACGCAGCCACTCTGAGCACTCCGGTCAACATCAGAATACATAAAACCATAGTCGACGAGGGCTCAGTCTGCCAGTCCAGAGTTTGCACATTTGGATTCAGATGTTGCTGTTAGGAAGTGGTGAAAGTTGAGGAATGTCAGCTTCCTGCACTTTGGTGGCGTATGAGAGGTGGGACAACCAGATTAAATACAGTGAGACAATCAGGCTAAACTGTATTCTTCTGCCATGTTTTTAAGCCAACGTTCAGTATTTGTAGTTACTATCTTAAGATCTCTATTAGCTATTTGGAAGACTGTGACCATTGTTTTAGTTTTGAGCTTATGTGTAAATTAGTTAAAATTAACTGGATGTGAGATTTAGTCATCTTTCATGTAGTAAATGCTGTTGTGAAAAGTAGTAGTTTTTGTTTTGATTGCTCCTAGGCTTTTCCCTTAGGTAAGGAAGAGGGCAGGTGCCCGACCCACTTGCTGTATTTCTGCTAGCATCTTTGAATTTCCTTTACACTAAATGCAGGTCTCATGGAGCCAGAGATGATAGTCAGCTCACAGCCCATGATTTTTGAGGCTGAGTGCACAATTCTATCCAGCTGCTACCTCTGTTGAGCCATGGAGTTGCCAAACCACACCATAATTGAAAATTTAAGCTGCTCTGTTGAAAGGCAGCATCCTAGAAACCCATATTTCTTGCGCTGGTGCAGAAAAGTAGGTGTAGGTGAATTTTACTAGCCTCCCCCATTTCCAGAATTTGACAATCAGCTCTTCAGTTTTGAAGATGCTCACTAGGGCTGGATTGTTCAAGCAACAGTCACACATAGATGAAACTTCAATTCTGAATCCTGATTCAGTGTTTCAAAAAAGTCCCATTACTGTTGTCTAACCAACTTACTCATTTTTACAGAATCCCAATTTGAGACGCAGTCTCAAACACTCAGCAGGTTGCAGTTCCACCATTGCAGCAGAATGAAATGTTACTTCTCTTGTCTCCTGCCACTCTCTTTGAGGGACAGTGTGGCCTTAGCCCCTTCTGAGTTACAGTCCCACCTTTTCAGCAAAGCGAAAAATCCAAGGGTCAACACCTCTCAGTCTGGCAGCGGAAAGGAGAAACTTAGATGACAGTGATATCTTTTAAGCTGTGGTTGTGATATTCAAAGTGCACTGGCCCCAGACGGGGCTCATGGAATGGATTTGCATCTGTATGCAATATTATCATTTTAATTACAACATTGTTACATTGTTGAAGCCATTTATTCTCTATTTTTAAAAAGGATTCTTCAAATTAATGAAACAGTGCTCATTTGGATTGCAACATGTGGTAATGTCAGTTTGTGTATTTTAGCAGCATTGTTTGGAAAAAGCTAGCTGGTTTTCTGGTAATGTGCTTTTTTAAGACTACTTAAGCACCACGGACAGGAGTCTGGAATTTCTCCAGTTTTAAAATTGTTAGTAGTCAAGTTGCTGTTGAGCCATGTGATGTTCATAATTGTTTTTACAAAATTAAGTACCTGGTGAGGCAACATTCACATCCAAACAATGACAGTCCACGTTATAGCACAATACATACACTAAACTAAGAACAAAAGAAAACAGAAAAGGGATCAAGAGATGTCACTGTTAACAAGAGGTACACAGCCGGGTAAATACCACATTTCAATTACTACAATCTTCATCACTATCAGCTCCCTGCAGCCACCAGGCAAGCCACCTGTGACGCCATTCCTCACCTGAACAGATGGGACTTAAATATATGGTACTTTTGCCCATTATATAAGTCACCATACATAGCAGTTTTTTTTTAATGAAATCAAAATAATAAGGTACAATCCCATCTCCTAAAATGTTTGCATGTTTTACTTTGATTGGACTGCATTTTTTTGTTGTTAGATTTCTGGAAACTGCAACATGCAAACAAACAAAATTGGTTACATTTCTTTTACTCCCCCTCCCACTCAGATCTTCACTAGCTCGCTAAGCTACATCAAACACTCAAGTAGTTGGATCAATTTTATCACCCAATATACACACCCAGACCCAGACCCCACCAACAGACATAAACAACTCTAAACCAATAGACAGCAGACTAGCTAACTTAACTAGGAAGATAGCATTAGCTTTATGTCCACTCAAGGGATGACTAGCCACGCAAAATTAAAATTCAGCAACATTCAGTGTTTCCTCCACCATATAATCTAGATCAACAATTTAAGCAACCCACACCCCACAAATGCATTAACAGTTAAATTACCACACTATCACCCCCTTTCGGTTATTTAGTTTCCCATGCAAAGCAAACAGTAACTTTAGAAAGATGTTAACATGTTCCATTTCACAATAGCTATTCGCGCCATTTTAGTTAGCTAGTAGGTGGAGGGGGTGGATTAGCTAACGTTAGCAGTGTTAGCCAGCAAGTGTGTGTGCGCGTGTGTGCGTGTATTGTTTTTTATTTACTTACAGTCAATATTATATCATAATTACAATCTTGACTGGATAATTGTATTAGCATTTTTTTATATGCACAAATCTACTTTTAAAACTTTTAAGGCTACTCAACCATAGCCAACACACCCTGTCTCCTGAAACATTTAGAAGAAATGGTACATATATGTACCTTTTACTGCTTGGGAACATATATGTACCTTTTTGGCCCTCAAAAAGGTACATATAGTTACCTTGAGGTCCAATAATTAACTCTACATTAGTGTGGATTGTACCTTTGGGGACAGAAATGGACTACTGTACCCCTATTTCTGAGAGTGCATGGATGGATGGATGGATCTCATATTTTTGAATTCCTTTTAGCTGTTTATTTGTGGGTATTGTTTAAAGTGTAACTGTGTAACTTCATTCAGTATCTTGAAATGAAACACTGTTCAGGGGAGTGGAGGGTGTTTTACATTGATTTGTCTAAAATATGTGTGTGGTATTAAAGTGTTCCTTATTGACTGAAGCAGCAACTCTGTTTGTAAGAGCCACTCTATTGATCCCAGCAAAGGGCCTTGTGTTTGCTTTAAACCATGTCAGGCAGGAAATAAATCAATGACACAATACTGTATTACCAAATTCTTCCTCTCTCTCCCATCTAATCACAAAGATCTAGTAAAGTATTTAAATCAAATGGGGATTTTTTATATCAAAATTACATCACATAAAACACACCAACATTTCAGAAAATGTGATTTATCAGAAAACGTGACATTTCCGAAAACACAACCACAATAAGGAAAGCAAAATTCCAAGCTGCACCTCAGAGGTTCAAAGGCCCACATCAAAATCTATCAAAATGATCAATTTTGTTGCTGAGACACTTCTGTAATACCTTCAAATCGTCAAAAGCCACCAGCAGTAGCTCGGCAGATAATTGGCAGTGGCATCCAGCAGATTATACAGACCCATGTCCAGCATTTTAAATGCTAGAAGGAATGTTTCATGTGCTCAAACTATTCATTAACCTTTACTGTGTTGGTGATGAATGGACCAAGGACATGGTCACCTGTGGTGAAGGATGGAAGTACAAAACTGCATCATACAGCGAGGCATTCACACATCTGACCACTTTGCCAAACATTACTTCGACATTGAAATCTAAAATTAGGACCTGCTGTGCGGTTTCACCGTTGGGAGCCTAAAAGCCCACTTGTGGGAGATGTAACACAGAGAAAACATACGAAGTCAGTACATTCACTCTTGGAGGGTAGCTTTTGCCAGCTGAAATCCATACACACACCTCCTTCTAAGAAATTGCTCTGCTAGCTGACCACTAATTCAAATTTTCCAATTTGAAATTTCTATTTCTCTCCCAGTTTCAAAACTCCTTATGAGCCCCTTCCTGCTAGATGTTAGATGTTGTCTAGCAACGCAAATGTCAGAAAATCTGAGGCTCAGGAACTATTTTATGATTTTTAAAACAGAGAAGGCGAGATCAAAATGTTATGTATGTGTAAATAAATAGGACTAGTGATATTTTTAATTTGATTGCATATGGCATTTTGTTGGCATGTAGGCATGGTATTAGCGGGATAATACCCTCTGAATTGTTTTTGCAGAGGGTGGTTCTTTAGCCCTTGCATCGTCCATTACAACCATGGAACATACAAAATGTCGGATATTATCCCTTACATATTTCCCTAAACGCAACAAAAAAAACACAATCAAGTTAGGTGAACAAACCTTTCCATAACATCATCCTTTGGTGTATTTTTTGCCTCAGTTCAATTACAGTTCATTTCTCTTCTTGTATTTTTTAGGTGTTTAGTGTTTGGCTGTTTTGGTCCACTCTCTTTTCTGGAGGCCCTAAGCAGAAATTTCACTTGTATGCAAACACGTTATTCGCAACAACTTCATAAGGCGATAAAAGAACTGCGTCTGTCAGCTTGTTAATGTCGTTAAGGTCTTCTCCCACCAAAAGGCCAAAACAAAGCAATGAATGCATCTTCAACATGACTTACAGCTCTGATGTCCTAAAAGCGGCCTGGAAATGACAGTTTGTTATCTGGACACCTCAACACGACAGTAGTTATGGTAGCCTCCCTGTGAACCATGCTCAAGTGACACCAGACGTGCGTCTATACGCCGTTGAGAAGCACATGCACTGAAGTAGAAAATTGTCAGGAACGTGAGAGGTTAGTTCCGATATGATCTATGAGATGAAGCAGTGAAGCTTGTCACTCGATATAATCTAACATGACAGCACCATCTCTAATCCATTGATCACACAAAAACACTCTCACACAGACACACATCGTTAGACACCCGAACGTGCACATCCACATAAACAAAGACACACTTAAAGTTACTCAAGAGAGACATCACATTAACTGAACCTTTGCAATTAATTGATACAATTGTACCTTTAATTAAAAAATCTGACCTCTTAGTTAATAATTGTCGCTTAAGGTAAGTTTATTGAAAAAAGGCACAATAACTTTTGAGTTTGAGCCTTTTGTTTAATCTCTGCCCAATCCAAAGGCCATTGCTCTACTCACAGTAGGTAAAGAGCACACCATGTGGTGCCACCATGTTCTGTTCACAGCCCAAATGTGAGATATGCCTTTATTTGTAGGAAATTATTGCATAATTAACCCAAATCTTTCTACCAACACAACCCTACAGTTATATTAAATTATGCAAATATCTCATTTCCAATTTCCAATGGGCATTTGTATGCTAAATAGAACCAGAGGTGTGTTCAGACTGAATAAGAAGCAGGAAGACACGAATGGACACAAAAAGACACAGATCTCTAGGCGGTGGGAACTGAGGTGAAGATGTGTACCTGTGAATTAAAAAAAAAAACGCTTCAGCTTGAGCAATAATAACGTGCACTTATCCTGAGCTGTACGACTCCCCAGCCTTGAACAGATCCTGTAAAAAGGGCTAACACCGGCCACATCTGAGGGTTGTTGAGGCTGTTTGCATCCCCCGTCAAACAGATGCAAATCCGCTCCATGAGCCCTGTCTGGGGCCAGTGCACTTTGAATATCACAACCACAGCTTAAAAGATATCACTGTCATCTAAGTTTCTCCTTTCCGCTGCCAGACTGAGAGGTGTTGACCCTTGGATTTTTCGCTTTGCTGAAAAGGTGGGACTGTAACTCAGAAGGGGCTAAGGCCACACTGTCCCTCAAAGAGAGTGGCAGGAGACAAGAGAAGTAACATTTCATTCTGCTGCAATGGTGGAACTGCAACCTGCTGAGTGTTTGAGACTGCGTCTCTGTAAAAATTTCTGTAAAAATGAGTAAGTTGGTTAGACAACAATAGTGAGACCTTTTTGAAACACTAAATCAGAATTGAAGTTTCTATGTGTGATTGCTGTTGCTTGAACAATTTAGCCCTGGTGAGCATCTTCAAAACTGAAGAGCTGATTGTCAAATTCTGGAAATGGGGGAGGCTAGTAAAATTCACCAACACATACTTTTCTGCACCAGAGCAAGAAATATGGGTTTCTAGGATGCTGCCTTTCAACAGAGCAGCTTAAATTTTCAATTATGGTGTGGTTTGGCAACTCCACGGCTCAACAGAGGTAGCAGCTGGATAGAATTGTGCACTCAGCCTCAAAAATCATGGGCTGTGAGCTGACTATCATCTCTGGCTCCATGAGACCTGCATTTAGTGTAAAGGAAATTCAAAGATGCTAGCAGAAATACAGCAAGTGGGTCGGGCACCTGCCCTCTTCCTTACCTAAGGGAAAAGGAGCATTCAAAACAAAAACTACTACTTTTCACAACAGCATTTACTACATGAAAGATGACTAAATCTCACATCCAGTTAATTCTAACTAATTTACACATAAGCTCAAAACTAAAACAATGGTCACAGTCTTCCAAATAGCTAATAGAGATCTTAAGATAGTAACTACAAATACTGAACGTTGGCTTAAAAACATGGCAGAAGAATACAGTTTAGCCTGATTGTCTCACTGTATTTAATCTGGTTGTCCCACCTCTCATACGCCACCAAAGTGCAGGAAGCTGACATTCCTCAACTTTCACCACTTCCTAACAGCAACAGCTGAATCCAAATGTGCAAACTCTGGACTGGCAGACTGAGCCCTCGTCGACTATGGTTTTATGTATTCTGATGTTGACCGGAGTGCTCAGAGTGGCTGCGTGAGTTCACGAGGGTGCAGCGGTGTGAGACTGCATAAAGGGGGTGAATGTGACAGACTTTCCAATACAATCCTTCCATCGGAAACAGCAATCCAAAATATGAGACCGAGTGCCGTCAGCAAACAGGTACACAGTCACCATACAAATATTAGCATATCTTATTATGCATTGAGTTATTGCTCACCATCATGCAAGAGAAGAAATAGGTAATAGATAATATATCTATGATATCACTGGCATTACAGAAGAAATTATTTTTCCATTTGCCAGTGCTGTGAAACTGAAAATCAGCTGATGATGGCATTTTATCCTCCATATGGGATAACAGCAGAGTTACATTCTTAGAGCGCAGGCATGAGACTTGAACTTTTCAAACTTAACTTGGCATGCAATATGATTGGGATAGGATTATCAGTAATTGTGGTCTCTCCTGTAAAATGTGGTCACATGCAGATAGAGTGCTGTATAGCTACCTTATCTCTGTCGAGCCCTGAAAGTGTATCTGTCCGTCTGTCTGGAAGCTTCAGACTCCATATTCACCACAGCTTCTTCAGGACTAGTGGAGGCTTTTGAATGTTTGGATTTGGGATGAGAGAAGCAGTCCAGTCAATAAGTGGAAATACCCAGGACTCAGTCCAGTTTTCAACAGCTCACAGAAGTCCCATAATTCACAAACTGCTACTGCAACTAACAGATCTCAGTTCTTTCAGTTATTTTGTTTCAGTGTCTCTTTTTCCTATCATCTCTGTATGTTTATGAAAAGGATTCAAAAATCCCCAGGATATGCCCAAATTATTCTCTCAAGTTTAAACATTTCAATTTGCAATGACTCATCTTTGTGTCGATTCAAAACAACAAAATTTGCATCTAATCGTGTCTTTCCATTGACTTTGTATGCAGTCGCACCACCTCTAAATTTGCAGTGTTCACATAGTAACAAGTAGGGCGGGGCATTCCTTTAATTTTACCATTTACCGACTCTCAGTGGAATTGTATTGTAGTGATCATATTGTCATTTTATAAAATCCTGTTGTTCACATGAGTCGTTGTAGTTAATTGTAATTAAAAACCAACAAAATGAACTATTGAAGTTTTTGTTGCACAGCTATGGATAGTTTTGTCAGTGGTATACATTTACCAATATGTCATATTGTCAATATTGGGGGGGAAACATTCTAATTATATTATGAAATTGATTTTAACCATATTGCCCAGCCCTAATAACAAGCTTCACTATCAGGACCAGGATCAGTCAACCCATTAAGCTACTAATAGAGGCTCAGCTGCTTTTTAATCAGCTGATTATCAGAGCTGTAGGGAAGAGTGGGCACAGCAACATACAAACAGTTTTTATTTTGCATATATCACTGGCTGCTTGTTGCTGTCATGTGTTGCATCTCTCTTCTTTACACGTCTTCCTTTATCTGTTCTGTTTTTAACTCTTTCCTCTCGTGGCCTTTCTCTCTGCCCCAACCCACCGTTCGTTTTTTTCTCAGCTCTTAAACTTTGACATGTTTAACGGTTTTAGTGAGCATTTTATATCTGCAGGGCTGTCCTCTGATCTATCAGTTTCCAGTGTCCAGTTAGACTATTCATCCTCTGTTCCACGAGAGGATTGATTTTACTTTGCACTTCATACTGAAGTAAGGAGGTTGGGGAAATATGGTCTTTCATGAGTGGTTCTGGGCCAGATCCTAGTGGCTGTATTTCTAGGGCCGCTGCTGCAGGCAATGTCAGAGCCAACTCTCACGTAAAGAGAGTCACAAAGTTCAAGACAAAATAAGACAAAAGTACAAGATCCCTAAACGAGAGAAAATATTTAGACGTGGAACAAAATACTAATCACAACATAGTGTCAAATTTAAAGTTCAAATTGGAAATGACACCTAGATTTCTAGCATGGTTATGTACGTGTGTGTGTGTGTGTGTGTGTGTGTGTGTGTGTGCGTGCGTGTGTGTGTGTTCCATATTTACATATAGAATGTTCCACAGAGTTCCACAGGTTTACCTGTGATGTTGTGGTTCACTATGATGAATTCTGTTCTACAGTCACTTCAGATCCTCAGCAGAGACAAAGTGAACAGATCTACTCAGACCTTCACCACGAAAACTACTGAGAAATTACATACATAGAGAAAGTACCAGATTGTGCTTCGATCAGTAAACGATCGCTCAACATGGATTACAAGGTAAGAAGATCTAGCCTTGAATCACACACACACACACACACACACAGACACACACACAGCTACAGACAGGTTGAGTGGGAGAAAGTTTTCACCTCCTATTGGTTTCTTTTTTGATGAAATACACTAGTTAGATTTTTGAAACATACGTCTGTCAGCTATGTTATTTAAAATGAAGAGAAAATGAATTATTCTGTATGACTTATGTTGGATCAGCTGTTGTTAAAACCTGATTGTTTTTCTTTCTAGATTTCATCAGATGAACCGGGTGAACAGAGGTGCAGCAATTGGGAAATGCCTTTGTTAACATCAGAGGTCTTCGAACCAGTGGTCAATTTACACTTAAATGATATCACAAATGAGTAAGTCACAAGATAAAAGTCATCAAGCAAACCAGCAATAGATATTATATATTTATATATATATATATATATATATACACTGGTTAAATGTTTGCTTTGCTTAACCATTCTTAATCTTTTCTTCCAGGCAGTGGAGGTTGTTGCTAGCTGACAAAGTTGATCCAGACACAATGATTCTGCTATCCGACATGTGTCATGAGATTGTAGATATCATCAGCTCCTTGGTCCTGGAGGCTGTGGGACCTCAGGTTCAAAGCAGGATGTATGGCCAGACGACCCTGGAGGGTGCCACCATCTCCAGCAACACTTCTATCACAATGTAAGTCAAAAGCTTCCACAGCCATACGCTGTGTTATTCACTTACACCTTCTTCTTAAACATCCATATTTTATGTAGCATTTTGTAACCTTGGGATTATTAGAGTGCAAAGGATGAAGTTAGTAAAAACTGCCTCTTAAAGCGTTTTCCACTAGATTCTGGTATAAATCATCAGCTACCAGGGTTGATTTAGTTGATTTGAAGACTCCTGAATGTTTTGAAAAAACGGTGATACAAGGGTGAAATGTTTGAATCCCACTGCCCAGAGCAGATCAGTTGACTATTGTGTGACTGTTTCTCTTTTTAAGGAACATGACTGAAACACCACAGAGGAAGCGTGACAGTGTGACAGAGGAAGATATCCTAGCCAGCCTTGGGAATTCTCTTCACAGCTGTTTTGGTGAGGTGCTAGGAGTCAAACAGGATATGCCCCAGGTATCTGAAATGCTAACCCAGTTGTTCGCAAAGGAAGCAAAGAGAAGGGTGAACCACTCACTGGCTATGATCAGACAGTTATCCTCCTCCCCGCAGTTAATGGAGTCTGTTGAGTCGGAAACCTCCAATGCCTCTCTTACTGACGATATGGTTTACTATGTAATCCATATATTGACTTTTTTGATAAAAAATGATGGGCAGGAGCCATCTGAGATTGAAGAATGCCTGGACAATAATTTCTTGGCACTTTCCTGTCCAGACGAGGTGACGTATGTTGAGGAGTTTAGCTCAAAGGATGCTGAAATAATCCACCCTGTATTAGAGCAGCAAAGATCAGACCTCTCAGGTGGTCAGAGCGTAAAGCGTTCTGCCAGTTATACAGAGCAGTTGCCACAGCGAGGTGAGATATTTCACGCTGTGTTTCTCGGGAAGCTTTTGGATCACATCGCTCACTCCACCAAGACATCGATACTGGACGTGGACTTCGACGGGATGTTGGGACGTCTGAGAGAGAGGACTGTGGGAGAAAGTTCCATTCTCCCACACACTGTTGGAAATAGCCACATCCCCATCTATGAACAACTTTGTCAAAAGTTTGGATGTGCAAAGCTGCTGCAGGCTGCCGTAGTGGGCGGTGATGTGGTTTTTGAAGAAGATGTTGCCAGGACATTAAAAGTGCAGCTGCAGAAGCCTTCAAGAAACACCAGCAGCTTTTTAACCAAAGTGAGGAGATTCTTCGGCAGAAACAAGAACAAAGTTGCCCCAGTCTGTGAGATTAACACATCGGTGTCTCACACTGAAGTCATCAGCTTGGAGAATGGATCAACGCCGACGCCACTACCAATGCCATCACCAACAAGGAAGGAGCAGAAGAGTGCCGCCATCATGAGGATTTTCTCCACCACCACGAGGATCCTGAGGAAGCAATACAACTTCTGCAACATTTCATAGGATTAACATACAAGTATCCCAGGTCCAATGTTCCCCCTCAGTCCTTTCTTTATCGTTTTGTATTCATCTTGAAAAAAAAATCACTGGATCACAAATAAAACACTTGGTTTTTCAAGATGAATACACACTCTTAAAAGGATGTGTCAATTTGAAGATCAATAAAGTAGAGGCTGTATTGATAGTTTGACAAAGTAGAGCTGAAGC
>VMKM01004805.1:0-10000 GCA_008360985.2 Macquaria ambigua | reverse complement strand
GGGGTGTCTAACTGGGGAGGATATGCTGTGGCCTGTGGGCTCTACCTGCTCCACACCTGCCCCTCCCACCAGCGATATCTAAAGAAAGGACTGGGACTGGAACACACAACACCCCGAGAACAGCTCCAGGACTGGACTGCTAACCTGCCATCTGTGGACAAGGTGACAGACACAGTCACACACACACACACAGACACCTTTCTGAATATTTTCCTGAATATTCTCTCTTTTTGGGAATTCCATCTGCTTTCTCACATCTTCTTAATAATCAGTTTTGTGTTTTTAAGATGTAAATCATGTAGAAAGCAGGAAATTATTCAAGATGGGGTTTATGTTAAATATAGATAGAGCGATAGATCGATAGATCGATAGATCGACAGATCTGCTTTCATGAGCATCATTTTCAGCAGCAGCAGGCAGCTGTTTTAGTGAAAAAGCTCTGATAAACCCACAGTACACTACCTGTCCAGCAGCAAACAGCAGACAGACACAGTTAGAGACTAGCTGGTGAACATAGTGGAGCATTTTGCAGCTAAAGAGACAGATTGTTTTCCCTTGGAAGTTTGCTGTCCTCAAACTAAGAAGTACCTGATTCAGTTGCATATTGCTTGACGATGCACAGAGAACCCTGTTTCAGACAGTTATTTTCCTCAGTAGTTGGTGGAGACAAAAACAGAGCTAAAAGGAGAGAAAATAAAATACTGGACATTTGCCAAGTGGCAAGAAACACAACACCAAATGTATGCTAATGTATTTTCTGTATCTGCTGGATATATAAATGGGCAACTATTTTCTAACATTCACCATAACAACTTTATAAAGTGATATGTAAATGTTGTGTTTTCAAATTGTTCCTGCTGCCACCAAGTGGCCAAAGAAATTCAAAGACTGCAGCTTTAAAGACATATAAATGAAACAGCTTCCTTTGATGCCACCTTTGGAGTCAAATGAAAAATGTATGCCGACTGCACATCTAGCACTGCCATTTACACGCATTTACTCTCTTTCTCTTCCAGGAGGAGTCTATCCTTTCCACTCTGGTGCGTTTTGGGATAAGAAGTGGGAAAACTGGTCACCTGGCCATGGAGGTGGATGGTTTGACCTTTCACCCCACACACTCTGACATCATTACCCGACTACTGGAAGTCACACTAGGCTCCACCACTCCAAACCCTTGATCAACTCATCCTGCCTATTCTCAGCAGTATATGTTAGCTATTATAGTAAAAAAAAAATGCTACCTGTATGTTGACTGAGGCCAACTAGCCCTGCATGAGACGCAGGCTGCAGGGAGGCTGCAGTGCAGCTCATCTAGAGATTCGGCATCTTGCCTATTTTTTCCATGTGACGCGCGTGGTTCTCAGCAAAAATGCACTGAAAATGATCTGTTGAGTCATATTGACATCAAACCAGCAATATTACACCTTTCAGGTTCAGTTTCAATATTGATATCTGTAGAATATGTCACAGATGTGAAAAAAATCAAGAAAAAAATTGAGCACAAGCCTCTTAACCTTTTTCTGTCTAAATATATATGAGATGTATCATGAAATGAAATGAAACAGTCTATTATTGATGGCCATTATCAAAGGCAAACTTAATGTAGAAACATAGGGCTGGCAGCAGCAGTGACGCAGCAGGAACGCTCCCTGTGTGGACTCCACGGGTGCCAGACGCAGCAGTTCAACGAGGTAGCCGTCACACGCTGCTCAGGTCGGCGGTGTGGCCCGCCCGTGAGAATGTAGCACCAGACAGAGAAACACACTGAAGCATACACACATACAGAGACACACAAATAATCAGTGTGCCAATGGGTGAAATTATGTTTGCTCTCTATTCAGATTGCTGAAAGGAAGTGAGAGAGAAAAAAAGAGAGAATGAAAGGAGAGAGGTGTGTGTGTGTGTGTGTGTGTGTGTGTGTGTGTGTGTGATTGATTTTAGATGCTGCCTTGGTTACCTTTCAGCCCTCTTCCTTGACTACCAGTGACAAAGCAAAGTACACTCAAGTAAAACCAGCCCTCTTTTCTCTCTCCCTCTCTCTGTCTGCCTCACTAATGAATAAATCAGAGATACTATTTTGATTCCTTAAAGAACAAAAATGTTTCAAAATACACTTTGTTATGGTAGAGATGATTCATTGTACTCATTGAAAAAACTCAGGTTCAGTCACATCAACTAGGCTAGCCCACTTGACACGGTGCTTCCTGTTCAGTGTTGGGGTTTGACAACGTATGAACGCAAAATATAGGCTATTTCAGGTGGTAAATATTCATGGAGGACAACAAACAGAATTTGTCATCGGGGAAGTTTAAAACTACTGAAAACCATGCAGGGAAATTGACGGTATGGAGGCATTTCCATTTGCTTCAGCTTACATTAACTGCGTCAGGCTCAGGGTCGGGTTCAGACATAAAAAACAGAATGCCTGTCGGGTTTGAAATGGAGAAAGAAATGCTGCCAATAATGTGAAAACATGTTTGGATACATAAGATACATAGATACAATATAAGGCTACATTAATACACAACAGAACAATTTGTGCTGGGGGCATAGGAAGAGCTTCACTCAGTGTTTCCAATAGACTAAATAGTTACTGTATCTATAGAGTGTTACAGCTGAAAAGATATAGAATCATAAATGCAACATGTACTGTACATGTTTATACAATACACCCTTGAGCCTGTCTCTAGTAGTAAATAAGTGCAGTATGAGAAACAGATCAAAGGTATTAGCATGCAGACAGCTAACTTCTTGCACATGGCTGCTTTTCAAAGAGTTTCTCCTGAATACAGTCAAAACACATCTTAACAACATTAAGGCATATTTTAGATACACTAATGATGTGGAGGTCCTTTGGGATGCAGAAATAGATGAACTGAACACATTCCACAGACAGGATCATAACTTGAAATTCACATTATTATGTGACCTTGATCTTCAGATATATAAATCTAACAATGGACTATGCATGCAAAAGTGAAAGAGAGCAACACTCCGGATGAATCTGGAATCACACTTCTTTTTTGACATTTCACTTCACCACTTTATATTTTGTGTTTTTTTTAAATACTGGGACTAGTGTAGTCAGAATCAGCTTTATTGGCCAAGTATGTGTACACATACAAAGAATTTGACTCTTCTTTTTTTTTTACAGCTACATAACAGCTAAGAACACGGATAACAAAGCTGAACAAATAAAGGTAGAATTTTGGTGATGTGATTTTATAAAGGCTACAACTACTCACCCACAATGCCTTAAACTGTTTCCTAACAATTTACTGATGAGCACAAAGCTCATAAATTGGCCATTTTTAATGTTTTAATTTAAATTCAAGGTGCATGTGTTCCTGTATGGGTTTAGAAATTCTGCAATCTTAATATTTTGTATTCAATTCAATTCAATTCAGTTTTATTTATATAGCGCCATATCATAACAAAGTTATCAGTGATGATAGTTAATTGAAGAACAAATGGATGCTTGTGATGCAGCTTATAAAATGATTTGATTCTCCACTTAAAATAATGTAAAATATTGCAGGAATTGAAGCTTTGATTTATATGTAATTTAAATAAAATAATGATGCCAGTAATCTGAAATCTATCTAATAAATGTTATCTTTTTGGGTGTTTTTTCTTAGTTGAGCTACCATGATCTCATCTGCACCTTTTATAGCAGTTGAGCTGGATTCTGACAAGTGGTGCCTTTATTAGTGTATGATAGAATGGATTTTTTTTGTTAAATCAAAAATGAAAATACATTTGTCTGATATATGCAGGGGAACTAGTTTTCTCAACAAGACAATGATCTAAAGTGCATTTGTTCATAATAAAACCATGTCACAACAATATAGAACCGATAATATTTAGCCTTGGGGAACTCCCTTAGTTTTGTTTAGTAGCACTGACCTCATACCACTTGTTCAGCACTACACATTGAAGTCATAACTTACATACTTTGTGTTTTTCCAGAGTTTTGGCTAAACAAGATATTTCTTTTCTTTATGTCTTTGCAGTGGAAGTACATGAGTAGCTGCAAACACATTAATCACGTCTCCAGAAATTTGAGTTACATTTATTATAGCCTACAGAATATGCTGTGTGCTTCACAACCAAAGGATAATCCAAAAATTGATCTGACCTGTCCTTTCCAATTCATTTCCTGTGTCAGTATCAACAGGAGGCTCAGTCTGTAGCAATCACTGCAGCTGCCCATCTCATAGTGTTGAGGTTAGGGATCTGTCAGACAGTCTTCCAGAAAAGCATAAACCTTCCCATGTATAGGACCTCACGACTGCTTTTTGTTACAGTTAGTTTACATTATTATATATATATATGTGTGTGTGTGTGTGTGTGTATACATATATATATATGTATATGTATGTGTATATATATATATATGTATGTGTATATATATATGTATATGTATATATATATGTATATGTATATATATATGTATATATATATGTATATGTATATATATATATGTATGTATATGTATACAGTTGTGCTCATAAGTTTACATACCCTGGCAGAATTTATGATTTCCTGGCCATTTTTCAGAGAATATGAATGATAACACAAAAACGTTTCTTTCACTCCTGGTTAGTGCTTGGG
This sequence comes from Macquaria ambigua, assembly GCA_008360985.2. NCBI lineage: Eukaryota > Metazoa > Chordata > Actinopteri > Centrarchiformes > Percichthyidae > Macquaria > Macquaria ambigua. Next base: position 5,386 of record VMKM01004805.1, on the reverse strand, counting down.
TGAAGCCATTTATTATCAAACAACTGTGTTTACTCTTTTTAAATCATAATGACAACAGAAACTACACAACTGACCCTGATCAAAAGTTTACATACCCTTGAGATTTTGGCCTGATAACATGCACACAAGTTGACACAAATGGGTTTGAATGGCTACTAAAGGTAACCATCCACACCTGTGATCTGTCTGCTGGTAATCAGTGTGTGTATAAAGGTTCAGTGAGTTTCTGGGCTCCTGACAGACCCTTGCACTGACATCTCTGGATTCTGAGTCATGGGGAAAGCAAAAGAATTGTCAAAAGATCTGCGGGAAAAGGTAATTGAACTGTATAAAACAGGAAAGGGATATAAGAAGATATCCAAGGAACTGAGAATGCCAGTCAGCAGTGTTCAAACTCTAATTAAGAAGTGGAAAATGAGAGATTCTGTTGAAACCAAACCACGATCAGGTCGACCAACAAAAATTTCTGCCACAACAGCCAGGAAAATTGTTCGAGACGCAAAGAAAAACCCACAGATGACTTATACAGGACTCTCTGAAAAAAAGTGGTGTGGATGTTTCAAGATGCACAATAAGGAGGCACTTGAAGAAAAATGGGCTGCATGGTCGAGTCGCCAGAAGAAAGCCATTACTACGCCAATGCCACAAAAAATCACGCTTACAATATGCCAAACAGCACAGAGACAAGCCTCAAAACTTCTGGAACAAAATCATTTGGAGTGATGAGACCAAAATTGAACTTTTTGGCCACAACCATAAACGTTACATTTGGAGAGGAGTCAACAAGGCCTTTGATGAAAGGTACACCATTCCTACTGTGAAACATAGAGGTGGATGGTTTGACCTTTCACCCCACACACTCTGACATCATTACCCGACTACTGGAAGTCACACTAGGCTCCACCACTCCAAACCCTTGATCAACTCATCCTGCCTATTCTCAGCAGTATATGTTAGCTATTATAGTAAAAAAAAAATGCTACCTGTATGTTGACTGAGGCCAACTAGCCCTGCATGAGACACAGGCTGCAGGGAGGCTGCAGTGCAGCTCATCTAGAGATTCGGCATCTTGCCTATTTTTTCCATGTGACGCGCGTGGTTCTCAGCAAAAATGCACTGAAAATGATCTGTTGAGTCATATTGACATCAAACCAGCAATATTACACCTTTCAGGTTCTGTTTCAATATTGATATCTGTAGAATATGTCACAGATGTGAAAAGAATCAAGAAAAAAATTGAGCACAAGCCTCTTAACCTTTTTCTGTCTAAATATATATGAGATGTATCATGAAATGAAATGAAACAGTCTATTATTGATGGCCATTATCAAAGGCAAACTTAATGTAGAAACATAGGGCTGGCAGCAGCAGTGACGCAGCAGGAACGCTCCCTGTGTGGACTCCACGGGTGCCAGACGCAGCAGTTCAACGAGGTAGCCGTCACACGCTGCTCAGGTCGGCGGTGTGGCCCGCCCGTGAGAATGTAGCACCAGACAGAGAAACACACTGAAGCATACACACATACAGAGACACACAAATAATCAGTGTGCCAATGGGTGAAATTATGTTTCCTCTCTATTCAGATTGCTGAAAGGAAGTGAGAGAGAAAAAAAGAGAGAATGAAAGGAGAGAGGTGTGTGTGTGTGTGTGTGTGTGTGTGTGTGTGTGTGTGTGTGTGTGTGTGATTGATTTTAGATGCTGCCTTGGTTACCTTTCAGCCCTCTTCCTTGACTACCAGTGACAAAGCAAAGTACACTCAAGTAAAACCAGCCCTCTTTTCTCTCTCCCTCTCTCTGTCTGCCTCACTAATGAATAAATCAGAGATACTATTTTGATTCCTTAAAGAACAAAAATGTTTCAAAATACACTTTGTTATGGTAGAGATGATTCATTGTACTCATTGAAAAAACTCAGGTTCAGTCACATCAACTAGGCTAGCCCACTTGACACGGTGCTTCCTGTTCAGTGTTGGGGTTTGACAACGTATGAACGCAAAATATAGGCTATTTCAGGTGGTAAATATTCATGGAGGACAACAAACAGAATTTGTCATCGGGGAAGTTTAAAACTACTGAAAACCATGCAGGGAAATTGACGGTATGGAGGCATTTCCATTTGCTTCAGCTTACATTAACTGCGTCAGGCTCAGGGTCGGGTTCAGACATAAAAAACAGAATGCCTGTCGGGTTTGAAATGGAGAAAGAAATGCTGCCAATAATGTGAAAACATGTTTGGATACATAAGATACATAGATACAATATAAGGCTACATTAATACACAACAGAACAATTTGTGCTGGGGGCATAGGAAGAGCTTCACTCAGTGTTTCCAATAGACTAAATAGTTACTGTATCTATAGAGTGTTACAGCTGAAAAGATATAGAATCATAAATGCAACATGTACTGTACATGTTTATACAATACACCCTTGAGCCTGTCTCTAGTAGTAAATAAGTGCAGTATGAGAAACAGATCAAAGGTATTAGCATGCAGACAGCTAACTTCTTGCACATGGCTGCTTTTCAAAGAGTTTCTCCTGAATACAGTCAAAACACATCTTAACAACATTAAGGCATATTTTAGATACACTAATGATGTGGAGGTCCTTTGGGATGCAGAAATAGATGAACTGAACACATTCCACAGACAGGATCATAACTTGAAATTCACATTATTATGTGACCTTGATCTTCAGATATATAAATCTAACAATGGACTATGCATGCAAAAGTGAAAGAGAGCAACACTCCGGATGAATCTGGAATCACACTTCTTTTTTGACATTTCACTTCACCACTTTATATTTTGTGTTTTTTTTAAATACTGGGACTAGTGTAGTCAGAATCAGCTTTATTGGCCAAGTATGTGTACACATACAAAGAATTTGACTCTTCTTTTTTTTTTACAGCTACATAACAGCTAAGAACACGGATAACAAAGCTGAACAAATAAAGGTAGAATTTTGGTGATGTGATTTTATAAAGGCTACAACTACTCACCCACAATGCCTTAAACTGTTTCCTAACAATTTACTGATGAGCACAAAGCTCATAAATTGGCCGTTTTTAATGTTTTAATTTAAATTCAAGGTGCATGTGTTCCTGTATGGGTTTAGAAATTCTGCAATCTTAATATTTTGTATTCAATTCAATTCAATTCAGTTTTATTTATATAGCGCCATATCATAACAAAGTTATCAGTGATGATAGTTAATTGAAGAACAAATGGATGCTTGTGATGCAGCTTATAAAATGATTTGATTCTCCACTTAAAATAATGTAAAATATTGCAGGAATTGAAGCTTTGATTTATATGTAATTTAAATAAAATAATGATGCCAGTAATCTGAAATCTATCTAATAAATGTTATCTTTTTGGGTGTTTTTTCTTAGTTGAGCTACCATGATCTCATCTGCACCTTTTATAGCAGTTGAGCTGGATTCTGACAAGTGGTGCCTTTATTAGTGTATGATAGAATGGATTTTTTTTGTTAAATCAAAAATGAAAATACATTTGTCTGATATATGCAGGGGAACTAGTTTTCTCAACAAGACAATGATCTAAAGTGCATTTGTTCATAATAAAACCATGTCACAACAATATAGAACTGATAATATTTAGCCTTGGGGAACTCCCTTAGTTTTGTTTAGTAGCACTGACCTCATACCACTTGTTCAGCACTACACATTGAAGTCATAACTTACATACTTTGTGTTTTTCCAGAGTTTTGGCTAAACAAGATATTTCTTTTCTTTATGTCTTTGCAGTGGAAGTACATGAGTAGCTGCAAACACATTAATCACGTCTCCAGAAATTTGAGTTACATTTATTATAGCCTACAGAATATGCTGTGTGCTTCACAACCAAAGGATAATCCAAAAATTGATCTGACCTGTCCTTTCCAATTCATTTCCTGTGTCAGTATCAACAGGAGGCTCAGTCTGTAGCAATCACTGCAGCTGCCCATCTCATAGTGTTGAGGTTAGGGATCTGTCAGACAGTCTTCCAGAAAAGCATAAACCTTCCCATGTATAGGACCTCACAACTGCTTTTTGTTACAGTTAGTTTACATTATTATATATATATATGTGTGTGTGTGTGTGTGTGTATACATATATATATATGTATATGTATGTGTATATATATATATATGTATGTGTATATATATATGTATATGTATATATATATGTATATGTATATATATATGTATATATATATGTATATGTATATATATATATGTATGTATATGTATACAGTTGTGCTCATAAGTTTACATACCCTGGCAGAATTTATGATTTCCTGGCCATTTTTCAGAGAATATGAATGATAACACAAAAACGTTTCTTTCACTCCTGGTTAGTGCTTGGGTGAAGCCATTTATTATCAAACAACTGTGTTTACTCTTTTTAAATCATAATGACAACAGAAACTACACAACTGACCCTGATCAAAAGTTTACATACCCTTGAGATTTTGGCCTGATAACATGCACACAAGTTGACACAAATGGGTTTGAATGGCTACTAAAGGTAACCATCCACACCTGTGATCTGTCTGCTTGTAATCAGTGTGTGTATAAAGGTTCAGTGAGTTTCTGGGCTCCTGACAGACCCTTGCACTGACATCTCTGGATTCTGAGTCATGGGGAAAGCAAAAGAATTGTCAAAAGATCTGCGGGAAAAGGTAACTGAACTGTATAAAACAGGAAAGGGATATAAGAAGATATCCAAGGAACTGAGAATGCCAGTCAGCAGTGTTCAAACTCTAATTAAGAAGTGGAAAATGAGAGATTCTGTTGAAACCAAACCACGATCAGGTCGACCAACAAAAATTTCTGCCACAACAGCCAGGAAAATTGTTCGAGACGCAAAGAAAAACCCACAGATGACTTATACAGGACTCTCTGAAAAAAAGTGGTGTGGATGTTTCAAGATGCACAATAAGGAGGCACTTGAAGAAAAATGGGCTGCATGGTCGAGTCGCCAGAAGAAAGCCATTACTACGCCAATGCCACAAAAAATCACGCTTACAATATGCCAAACAGCACAGAGACAAGCCTCAAAACTTCTGGAACAAAATCATTTGGAGTGATGAGACCAAAATTGAACTTTTTGGCCACAACCATAAACGTTACATTTGGAGAGGAGTCAACAAGGCCTTTGATGAAAGGTACACCATTCCTACTGTGAAACATAGAGGTGGATGGTTTGACCTTTCACCCCACACACTCTGACATCATTACCCGACTACTGGAAGTCACACTAGGCTCCACCACTCCAAACCCTTGATCAACTCATCCTGCCTATTCTCAGCAGTATATGTTAGCTATTATAGTAAAAAAAAAATGCTACCTGTATGTTGACTGAGGCCAACTAGCCCTGCATGA
>VMKM01004804.1:0-12282 GCA_008360985.2 Macquaria ambigua | reverse complement strand
AACAGTACATTTTGACAAATACACTTAGTTTCTATTACTTTTTAACAGAAGCTTGCCAGTGAAACAGAAGCTTGCTTTTATTGTAATCACTTGATTTAAATCATTTCTGAGTGAGACCAGTACATTTTGACAAATATACATGATTTGTCTGTTTCTTTCACAAAGAAGCTTGCCAGTGAGACAGAAGCTTGCTTTTCGTGTAATCACTTGATTAAAAGCCTTTCTAGGTGAGAACAGTAAATTTTGACAAAAACACTTAGATTTTCTATTACTTTTTAACAGAAGCTTGCTTTTGGTGTAATCACTTGATTTAAAGCCTTTCTGGGTGAGAACAGTACATTTTGACAAATACACTTAGTTTTTCTATTACTTTTTAACAGAAGCTTGTTTTTGGTGTAATCACTTGATTTAAAGCCTTTCTGGGTGAGAACAGTACATTTTGACAAATACACTTAGTTTTTCTATTATTTTTTAACAGAAGCTTGCCAGTGAAACAGAAGCTTGCTTTTGGTGTAATCACTTGATTTAAATCATATCTAAGTGAGACCAGTACATTTTGACAAATATACATGATTTTGTCTGTTTCTTTCACAAAGAAGCTTGCCAGTGAGACAGAAGCTTGCTTTTGGTGTAATCACTTGATTTAAAGCCTTTCTGGGTGAGAACAGTACATTTTGACAAAAACAGTTAGATTTTCTATTACTTTTTAACAGAAGCTTGCCAGTGAAACAGAAGCTTGCTTTTGGTGTAATCACTTGATTTGAATCATTTCTGGGTGAGACCAGTACATTTTGACAAATACACTTAGTTTTTCTATTAATTTTTAACAGAAGCTTGCCAGTGAAACAGAAGCTTGCTTTTGGTGTAATCACTTGATTTAAAGCATTTCTGAGTGAGACCAGTACATTTTGACAAATACACTTAGTTTTTCTATTACTTTTAACAGAAGCTTGCTTTTGGTGTAATCACTTGATTTAAAACCTTTCTGAGTGAGAACAGTACATTTTGACAAATACACTTAGTTTTTCTATTACTTTTTAACAGAAGCTTGCTTTTGGTGTAATCACTTGAGCTTATAAATAAATATATATACAAACATACATGATTTGTCTGTTTCTTTCACACAGAAGGTTGCCACCAGTGTAATCACTTACATCATTACACCAAAAGCAAGCTTCTGTTAAAAAGTATCATCATAACAAAGTTATCTCAGGGCACTTTTTTGAGTAGAGCAAGTCTAGACTGACTCTTTATACTTACAGAGACTCAACAGTTCCCACCATGAGCAAGCACTATGCGACAGTGGCAAGGACAAACTCCCTTTTAACAGGTAGAAACCTCGAGCAGAACCAGGCTCTAGGTGGGTGGTCATCTGCCTCGACCGGTTAGGTTGAAGGGGGAGGGGGGGCGCGGGAGGGAGAGAGATGGAGGAAAGAGAACATACAGCAGCACAATACAGTTCCACACAGAGATGCAACGCAATGGTTGCGGTAATGGTATGGATGTTAACACCAACAGAAAGAACACCAAGAGCAACATTATAGCAGCAATACTAATAATAATAGCAACAGCAACTGCAGCAGCGGGTGCAGAGCAGGAACACGGGGGCAGCAGGTGGCCGCAACCATAGATCCAGACTCTACAGCTCCGGAGGCAGAAACACCTGCAGAAAGCAACAGAAGGAGAGAGAAAGGGGAGAGAACGCACACAACTATGGGAAGAAGTTGAATTAGTCACAAGCATTGATGGGATATGCGTACAGATGGAGAGGAAGAGGAGGAGAGAGTAGCTCAGTGCATCATAGGAAGTCTCCCGGCAGTCTAGGCCTATAGCAGCATAACTAAGGGGTGGCTCAGGGCTCACCTGAGTCAGCCCTACTATAAGCTTTATCAAAGAGGAAAGTCTTAAGCCTACTCTTAAATGTGAGGAGGGTGTCCGCCTCCCGTACACAAACTGGGAGCCGGTTCCACAGGAGAGGAGCTTGATAGCTGAAGGCTCTGGCTCCCATTCTACTTTTAGAGACTCTAGGAACTACAAGGAACCCTGCATTCTGGGAGCGCAGTGCTCTAGTGGGGTAATAGGGTACTATGAGCTCTTTAAGATATGATGGTGCCTGACCATTTAGGGCTTTGAAGGTAAGGAGAAGGATTTTAAATTCTATTCTGGATTTTACAGGGAGCCAGTGTAGAGAAGATAATATTGGAAAGATATGATCTCTTTTCCTGGTTCTTGTCAGTAAACGTGCCGCAGTATTCTGGATCAGCTGGAGAGTCTTAAGGGACTTATTGGGGCAGCCTGATAGTAGAGAGTTGCAATAATCCAGCCTAGACGTAACAAATGCATGGACTAGTTTTTCTGCATCTGTTTGAGACAGGATGTGCCTGATTTTTGCAATGTTACGTAAATAAAAAAAAGGCACTTTAAAGCAAGTGATTACACTGGAGGCAAGCTTCTGTGTGAAAGAAACAGACAAATCATGTATATTTGTCAAAATGTACTGTTCTCACTCAGAACCGCTAAAAAGCAAGTGATTACACTGGAGGCAAGCTTCTGTGTGAAAGAAACAGACAAATCATGTATTTTTGTCATATGTGTCAATGTGCAGTCTACACTCTGAAAAGCTTAAAAGTGAGAGATTACACCAAAAGCAAGCTTCTGTTAAAAAGTAATAGAAAAACTAACCCTCAGGCATCATTATGGACATTTTTGTCCATTTGATCAATTTTTTCCTCTTTATCTTGCCATCATTTTGGCTGTGTTAGTGCAGATGGCACAATGTTTTGTAAGAAAGTCTATCTCTTGACAAATTTTGGAATTCAAATTTTAATTTTTCCAATAGATCAATAGAACACTATGAAAAAGATTTACTACCCTCTTAAGTCATTAAGGACAAAAATGTCCACGTCCAAAAAACTGCTATAAAGATTTTACTGATTAATATTATTTTCTGCTTTTTTCTGCATAAATCTCTTAAACAACTTCAGCCCTGCTCAAAACTACCAAAAATTCAATAATTTTGAGGATTTTAACCCTTTAAATGCCAGTTTGATTACTTGATGTCACTGTTGTTATTTATGGAAAAAACACAAACAATGAGTTATTAAGGACAAAATGTCCACTTCCAAAAACTGCTATAAAAATAGTACAGATTAATATTTTTTTCTGCTTTTTTGTGTTAAATGTTTTGATCAACTTCAGTCCTGATCAAAACTATCAAATTTTGAATAATTATCAGGATTTTAACCCTTTAAATACCAGTTTGATTACATGATGCTAATATTTTCTATGGAAAAAACACAAAAAATTAGTTATTTTCCATATAACAAATGTTGGGGGGGCTGGGGGATTTTTTTTATCACTCTTGGATATGTCAAAGATTAGCCAAAATATTGACTTTGATGCATTATTAGTTTTTGTGTAGCATCAGATTTAAAATGTACTCTCATGTCTCTTAAGTCATTTGAGGACAAAAATGTCCCATCAAGTCCCATTAAAACCACATTTTTTAATCTCATAGCCATTACAAAATATAATCATGCATTCTGTAATGTTAGGGTTTCATTTTTGAGAAAAATAGTAAAATTTGTCATTTTTACTGTTCACCACTAAAATCAGCCTTTTCCCCATTATAGGCCTATGCATAAAATGCTTGTCATATTATTAGTTTTTGTGCTTGTGTTACTGAGCTTAGTAGGCAATTTTAAGAAAGGTGTGTGTGTGTGTGTGTGTGTGTGTGTGTTTGCTGTTTCATGTGTCTTTGAAGCAGACAGATTGACCTTATTGTAGAACTTGTAATGTCTGATAAAGTTACTTTAGTATACTGTCATACACAGCCATACATGCACTCTTTCAAGTAAATAAAAACATGGGCCCCCTTCTCTTACTGCACTTCAAAGAGGTCACTGTGGAGAAAACTAAAACAACGGTTATTGAGTTTATGCTCCTGGCTGGAGTCCTGTTTGTAGCTTGGCTGTCTGGTCATTTCATTCCTGTGACAACCAAGGAGCAAGATGAAGGCGCTTCTCTGTAGAAGAGGTTCAGGATATAATCATGCAGCCTGTAACCCCCAGAGAGATGCTGGAAAGTGAAACATCCACATCCTCAGAAGGAGAGTCTGATGTGGACTTTGTGGTGGAGTCAGATCATTCTGCTTCCTCTTCTTCCTCTCCTGACCTTTCCACTGAGAGTGGAGAGGACACAAAGGATCCTGCAACAGGATGGACTTCAAAAAGTGGGCAAGTCTGGTTTCCTACTAATGCAGAGACTACCCACTATGTTCCTGTTGCCAGAGGTTTGATTCCGGGGCCGACACGATACGCCATCACCAGGATTTGCAACGTGGACTCCTCTTTTGATTTATTTTTCACTCAAGAGATCAACATTATTGTCAACATGAACAAACCTGAATGGAAGACGTGTAGTGCGAAACTCAATAACCGTTGTTTTAGTTTTCTCCACAGTGACCTCTTTGAAGTGCAGTAAGAGAAGGGGGCCCATGTTTTTATTTACTTGAAAGAGTTCATGTATGGCTGTGTATGACAGTATACTAAAGTAACTTTATCAGACATTACAAGTTCTACAATAAGGTCAATCTGTCTACTTCAAAGACACATGAAACAGCAAACACACACACACACACACACACACACACACCTTTCATAAAATTGCCTACTAAGCTCAGTAACACAAGCACAAAAACTAATAATATGACAAGCATTTTATGCATAGGCCTATAATGGGGAACTGGCTGATCCCCCCAGCCCCCCCAACATTTGTTATATGGAAAATAACTAATTTTTTGTGTTTTTCCCATAAAAAATATTAGCATCATGTAATCAAACTGGCATTTAAATGGTTAAAATCCTGATAATAATCCAAAATTTGATAGTTTTGATCAAGACTGAAGTTGATCAAAACATTTAACCCAAAAAGCAGAAAGAAATATTAATCCGTAAATTTTTTATACTAACAAAACTAACACACTAACAAAAACATTCAATTTCACTAACCTCTACTTCTGATGTGATTTTTCAGAGTGTCCTTGGAAAGTTGGGTACAAACAGATCTTTTTGGAAGGGAATCCATCTGGCAGCCAATACTCCGGAAGGTCTAATGGATCCCGAAGAATAATTTTAGATACATTAGGAAATCGGTCGGGTTGGGGATAGGGTGGTAATAGTATTATTTCTGTCACAATCAGCAAACTGTATCTACAGACAATCCAGGAACTCTGCTTTGCTCGAAGGACTGCATAATTATTTCTATCGCAAAATGTGGATCATAACATACATGTACAGCTACATTCGCAGTTTATACTGCTCTCCCGACCAGCACCAGTCCGCCCTGACAGCAGCCACACCGCCTCTCCCTCACTCTTGCTTGCCCACTCTCTCACTCCGCTAGCTTACCGTTAGCCTGCACACTACAGCTAAAACACTAGTGGTACCTAAAACTGTCAAGACCGCCCAAATGGCGAAGTCCTTGCTCTGTAACACAACAGCTAACAAAAATCTATGTCCATAATTTACAGATACCAACACAAGTCTTATCCTCCCACAGACAGCTCAGCTGTATAGTGATGCACTCACACATGCTAGCGGAAGGGAAGGGAATCCATCTGGCAGCCAATACTCCGGAAGGTCTAATGGATCCCGAAGACTAATTTTAGATACATTAGGAAATCGGTCGGGTTGGGGATAGGGTGGTAATAGTACTATTTCTGTCACAATCAGCAAATTGTATCTACAGACAATCCAGGAACCCTGCTTTGCTCGAAGGACTGCATAATTATTTTTATTGCAAAATGTGGATCATAACATACATGTACAGCTACATTCGCAGTTTATACTGCTCTCCCGATCAGCACCAGTCCGCCCTGACAGCAGCCACACCGCCTCTCCCTCACTCTTGCTTGCCCACTCACTCACTCCGCTAGCTTACCGTTAGCCTGCACACTGCAGCTAAAACACTAGTGGTCCCTAAAACTGTCAAGACCGCCCAAATGGCGAAGTCCTTGCTCTGTAACACAACAGCTAACAAAAATCTATGTCCATAATTTACAGTTACCAACACAAGTCTTACCCTCCCACAGACAGCTCAGCTGTATAATGATGCACTCATGCTAGCGGAGCCATAGACAGCTTACCATTAGCAAAAGCGAAATTATCAACTCAGTAATCTACCTTATTAAAATGTTTTTACTTGCCGTTTCAGTGTTTGGGGAAGCGTCCCGGATCGTTGGAATGGATCCTTTCTTCAATTTCAATTTGGATAATACTCCAGCGTCATATAGTCCCTGATTATGTATGCACTCCAGTGTAAAATGTGCTGTACACATCCGAAAAGACTTACTCAGAACAGGTCGAGGCAAGTCTCCAAAAATGAAATCCATCCACTTGTCTGCGATATTCGTCTCTTTTGGAAGGCTGTGCAGTGACTGATTTGATGCTCTGCATCCAGGAATAATACGCTTTTTATGGCCCGTTTTCAGCAACATGGCTACTCTCCTGCTTGCACTTGTCTCAATGGCTCACGTAAAAAGAAGCGGGCACTGAGGGGGCAGTGTTATGCACAATTTTTAGCTCGACAACTATTGGTTATCCGGTTCGACATAGGATCAAATTCTTACTGGCTTGTAAAGCTGAGAGGCCATCATCCCATAAGAAATTTTACCATGGTAAACTATACATACCATGGTATACAATAGTAGTACCACAGTACCTCGAATATTACCACGGTACATCAAATATTACCATGGTACATACCACGGTACCTCAGATATTATATGGTATCTCAGATAGGCTAATTTCATGGTACCTCAGATAGGCTATTACCATGCTACTGCAGATATTACCATGGTTCCTCATATAGGCTATTACCATGGTACTACAGATATTACCATGGGATGTATCATGATAATTACTTAACTCCCATGGTATCAACATGGTAATATCGGAGGTGCCATGGTTCACACCACAGTACATTGGAGGGTACCATGGTAGTAGCAGTCTAAATCACTCTGAAGGGCCATGTGACACACCAGGCTGAGTACTGTGAAATACAAAATAATGAAATGAAAAACTTCTGCAATTTTACCTATTTAAAATTTTGAATGCATGCCTTATACCTTTAGTGGAGTATTTTCACATTGATACTTTTAGTAGTTTGTTACTTTCACTTTTAGTAAAATATTCTGTTTTCTTCCTCTTCTTTCTCAACACATCTTTACACAAAATATCCTCCTAGCCAAAGAATTACACTTTATATTCTCACCTGAGATACAGATGTTCTCAATGTTGTTATTAAATGACACAACTCAGTTCATACAATGCTACATTTTGGTGTTTTACTTATATATTTAGAAATATCCATACAGATACACCCAATCACACCCAACACACACACACACACACACACACACACACACACACACACACTCAAATAATAGGAATATATGCTTTCTTAATTATCAAACAGTGAGATTAGGTAACAACAAAGAAGATTACAAAATGTATACAGGTATACAATATAAACATTACAACACTAATTACTTTTCAAGTTAGAAATTACAAGTTCAGTTGTTCCTGCAATGGTAACTGGTGCTGTATCCCATAAACATTCCTATAAAAACATTTCCATAAAGAAGTCCTGCTTATTGATTTTTAGTGTTACCTACAATGGTTTAATATACCCAGAGATATAAGAGATAGCTACCTCGCTATAAACAGTTTGGCTGAATCTCTGACGATGGACACATTTATATCATCACACATACCATTGTTTTGCTCAGCCCTACTGTGTGGATGTGGCCCTCTTTTGATCAGGAGACAAATTGCTTCTTTAAGGCTGGTGGTAGCCTTCATAAATTTAACTTGTCTCAAACAGGCATTTTCATCACATATAATTGACTGATGTTCGATTGCAATACATTTAGCCACTATGTCCTCACATGACACTTCACACAATTCATTTGAGATCCCTACTTTTACAAGAAATTTTGCAATGTTTGTATTGATCTCTGCATCATAGATAGCTGGTTGTCTGTGTTCCTGCTGCAATTGCTTGTAGAAAATAAGTTCTCTGCAAGAGCAGTTTGACTCTCTTTCACAGTTGCAGGGTTTTGGTACAACAACCAAGGACTCTACCATACCAAAAGCAATTAGCTGTTTGTATTACAGAATTGTTTCTTTTGAAATGGACACTGTAGTCTCTGGTGGTGACTAACATGTTATTATACACACAATGCTTATACTCAGTTACACTGTTATGATGTTGGTACCCAGTGAGTGTACAGCTGTCTGCAGTGCAGCAATTTCTCTTACATTTAACAGACTTTGAGAGCCACATCCCAAAATCACTAAATGTTCTCGAATGTAATTTGATGACTTAGTAACAATGTTACAACTTGTCATGGAAATGAAAAAATCTTGCATTTCTCTGCTTGAATCCTAAAGTACATGGCCCAAAATCCATGACAGCTCAGAGTTCAGACCATAGACTTAATACAGTCTGTGGTCCAGACCAGGAGGCAGAGTTGCAGTCCTACACGCTTCTCTGCGCTTCCATTAGAGCAGTTACCCAGAGGGTGTCTGCCCCCCGACCACTTAAATTATTTAAATCAAAAGTAAACAGAGGAGGCGTTACACATAAAAACCTAATAAAAAGTAAAACCAACAGTACAACAAAATAGAATTAAATGTGGACTCCTAAACATCAGATCTCTCTCATCTTAAGCTGTTCTAGTAAACGATCTAATATCAGATCATAATATTGATTTATTTTGTCTTACTGAAACCTGGCTGTGTCACGATGAATCCAATAGCCTAAATGAATCCACTCCTCCCATTCACAGTAATACTCACAATCCTCGAGGCACAGGCCGAGGAGGTGAAGTTGCAGCCATCTTCGACTTAAGCCTATTAATCTATTAATTAAACCTAAACTAAATTATAACTCATTCGAAAGCCTTTTTACACCCAACCTGGATAACACTACAGCCAATTCTATTTGTTATAGTGTACCGAGCTCCTGGACTGTATTCAGAATTTTTATCTGAATTCTCAGAGTTCTTATCAGGTTTAGTCCTTAAAACAGATAAAATAATTATTGTAGGTGATTCTAATATTCATGTGGATGTAGGAAATGATAGCCTTAGTGCTGCGTTTATCTCATTATTAGATTTGATTGGCGTCTGTCAGAGTGTACATAAACCCACTCACTGTTTTAACCACACCCTCGATCTTGTTCTTGTCTATGGCATAGAAATTGAACATCTAACAGTCTTTCCACAGAATCCTTTTTTATCAGACCATTATTTAATAACTTTTGAATTCCTATTACTGGACTACACTCCATTAGGCAAACATTCCTACACTAGATGTCTATCTGATAGTGCTGTAGCTAAATTTAAGGAAGTGATTCCATCGGCATTTAATTCAGTTCCATGTCTCAATATAACAGATGACTCCTATGCTATGAGGGACTTTAGTCCCTCCCAAATTGATCATCTTGTTAATAGTGCTGCAGGCTCACTGCGAATAACACTCGACTCTATCGCCCCTCTAAAAAAGAAAATAATAAAACAGAGGAGGTTAGCTCCATGGTATAACCCGCAAACCTGCAAATTAAAGCAATCATCGCGGAAACTTGAAAGGAAATGGCGTTCCACCAATCTGGAAGAATCACGTTTAGCCTGGCAAGATAGTCTTAAAATTTATAGGAAGGCCCTCCATAATGCTAGAGCAGCCTACTACTCATCATTCATGGAGGAAAATAAGAACAACCCCAGGTTTCTGTTCAGCACTGTAGCCAGGCTGACAGAGAGTCACAGCTCTGTTGAGCCATGTATTCCTATAGATCTCAGTAGTAATGACTTCATGAGCTTCTTTAATGATAAAATTCTAACTATAAGAGACAAAATTTAGCACCTCCTGCCCTCAGCCGGTACTGACTTATCTTCAAACACAGGAACCTTAGAAACAACTGTAAAACCTGATGTACATTTAGACTGCTTCTCTCCCATCAACCTTAATCAACTAAGTTAAATGATTTCTTCATCTAAGCCATCAACATGTCTTTTAGACCCTGTCCCAACTAGGCTGCTTAAAGAAGTTTTACCCTTAGTTAGCACTTCTTTACTAGATATGATCAATCTGTCCTTATTAAAAGGCTATGTGCCACAGTCCTTTAAAGTAGCTGTAATTAAACCTCTTCTTAAAAAGCCCACTCTTGATCCAGGGGTTTTGTCAAATTATAGACCTATATCTATCCTCTTCTCTCTAAGGTCCTTGAGAAAGCAGTTGCCAATCAGTTGTGTGACTTTCTACACAACAATAAGCTATTTGAGGATTTTCAGTCAGGATTTAGAGTGCATCATAGCACAGAGACAGCACTGGTGAAAGTTACAAATGACCTTCTAATTGCATTCGACAAAGGACTTGTCTCTGTACATGTCTTGTTAGATCTTAGTGCTGCATTCGATACCATTGACCATCACATTCTATTACAGAGACTTGAACATTTAATTGGCATTAAAGGCACTGCACTAAGCTGGATTAAATCCTATTTATCAGATCGATATCAGTTTGTAAATGTTAACGATGAATCCTCCATGCAGTGGGGTTAGGGTTGTTCAAAATGTGGAAAAGGGCTTAAAAGTGGAGCATGACACTGAAAGAAGGCTCCCGGGTGGCAAAAATGGAAAAATTCACAATTTTGTTCAAAATGTGGAAAAGGGCTTAAAAGTGAACCATGACACTGAGAAAAGGCTCCCGGGTGGGAAAAATGGAAAAATTCACAATTTTTGTTCAAAATGAGCAGTTCTTCCTCAGAAAGGCCTGTGAGTGGAGCATGACACTGAATGAAGGCTCCCGGGTGGCAAAAATGGAAAAAATTCACAGTTTTGTTCAAAATGTGGAAAAGGGCTTGAAAGTGGAGCATGATACTGAAAAAAGGCCCCCGGGTGGCAAAAATGGAAAAATTCACAATTTTGTTCAAAATGTGGAAGAGGGCTTAAAAGTGAACCATGACACTGAAAAAAGGCTCCGGGTGGCAAAAATGGAAAAATTCACAATTTTGTTCAAATTGAGCAGTTCTTGCTCAGAAAGGCCTATGAGTGGAGCATGACACTGAATGAAGGCTCCCGGGTGGCAAAAATGGAAAAATTCACAATTTTGTTCAAAATGTGGAAAAGGGCTTGAAAGTGGAGCATGACACTGAAAAAGGCTCCCAGGTGGAAAAAATGGAAAAATTCACAATTTTGTTCAAAATGTGGAAAAGGGCTTAAAAGTGAACCATGACACTGAATGAAGGCTCCCGGGTGGCAAAAATGGAAAAATTCTCAATTCTGTTCAAAATGTGGAAAAAGGCTTAAAAGTGAAGCATGACACTGAATGAAGACTCCCGGGTGGCAAAAATGGAAAAATTCACAATTTTGTTCAAAATGTGGTAAAGGGCTTAAAAGTGGAGCATGACACTGAAAGAAGGCTCCCGGGTGGCAAAAAATGGAAAAATTCACAATTTTGTTCAAAATGTGGAAAAGGGCTTAAAAGTGGAGCATGACCCTGAAAGAAGGCTCCCGGGTGGCAAAAATGGAAAAATTCACAATTTTGTTCAAAATGTGGAAAAGGGCTTAAAAGTGGAGCATGACACTGAAAGAAGGCTCCCGGGTGAAGGAAATGGAAAAATTCACAATTTTGTTCAAAATGTGGAAAAGGGCTTAAAGTGAACCATGACACTGAAAGAAGGCTCCCGGGTGGCAAAAGTGGAAAAATTGACAATTTTGTTCAAAATGAGCAGTTCTTGCTCAGAAAGGCCTATGAGTGGAGCATGACACTGAATGAAGGCTCCCGGGTGGCAAAAATGGAAAAATTCACAATTTTGTTCAAAATGTGGAAAAGGACTTGAAAGTGGAGCATGATACTGAAAAAAGGCTCCCCGGTGGCAAAAATGGAAAAATTCACAATTTTGTTCAAAATGTGGAAAAGGGCTTAAAAGTGAACCATGACACTGAAAGAAGGCTCCCGGGTGGCAAAAATGGAAAAATTCACAATTTTGTTCAAAATGAGCAGTTCTTGCTCAGAAAGGCCTATGAGTGTAGCATGACACTGAAAGAAGGCTCCTTGGTGGCAAAAATGGAAAAATTCACAATTTTGTTCGAAATGAGCAGTTGTTCCTCAGAAAGGCCTGTGAGTGGAGCATGACACTGAAAGCAGGGTCCCGGGTGGCAAAAATGGAAAAATTCACAATTTTGTTCAAAATGTGGAAAAGGGCTTAAAAGTGGAG
>VMKM01004803.1:0-12285 GCA_008360985.2 Macquaria ambigua | reverse complement strand
ATAGATAGATAGATAGATAAGATAGATAAGATAGATAGATAGATAGATAAATAGATAGATAGATAGATAGATAGATAGATAGATAGATAGATAGATAGATAGATAGATCAGTCGGTCATTCAGATATGATGTCTTCTCTAATCTGTCATAAACACTAACCTTGCCAGCAGTCGGTCGGTCAACAACAGATGACTGAGTTCATTTGGGTTCATGATCCTCCACTGCATCACTGGTACCCACAAGTACACTGAAGGAACCTCTACTCTAGGCTACTGTGTGTTTGTGTGTGAAACCAAACACGCTTTTTAAATTGAGAAAAGAACATTTACCGCCACAGTTAAACTTGGCGTCTTTTCCCTAAATTTTGCACTGACTGTAAAGTTGTCAACAACCACCCATAATCTCCCAAGTGCAACCTACACGCGCACACACGGCAGACACAAGCAGTAAAAATAAAACAGCAGCAGTTGTTGACAGACAAGCGGTGCAGCCTGTGGACACCTTGCCAATGCAAATCCTCCTGAGACGAGTTCACCCTGCGTCTCCACAGCTTACCTGCTGCGTTTACCTGCCCGAGGCGCGTCGGTTTGCTGCGGCGTCGCGAAGCGACCCATCATGCTTCAAATGCAGCTGGATCTTCTCAGGAGTCTCAGGGGGCCTCCGGTGTCACTCGGTACCGGCAGTTCCGAACGTGCCCGTCTCTCCCCATTTATTACCGGGAGATTACCGGAGCGCTGTCTCTGCTGCTCCCGACTAATCCTGCCCCCGGGGAGAGGTAGCGGCGCGCTGACGTCACTCTATCAATCCAGCCGCAAGCTGTCCACTCCACACGCCCGGTGCATGGACACAAATCCCCTGGAGGCAGCGCGCGCGCACACACACACACACACAGGAGTTTATTTAGTGTAGGTCAACACACTCCTGATTTTTGTCCCCAAAATAGGTGACAACCTGAACCTCAATATTATAAGAGGAAGGAGCTGGTTATTGACCTTCAAAAAAGGAAGGAGGAAGCATGCCCAATTCTCATAAAAAAATCAGCAGGTTGGAAATTGTTTCCTCGTCATGCAAATATCTGAGAGTTCATACTGAAATTAAATTGAATTGGTCAGTCTACCATGCTAGCGGCTCTGTGATGCTGTGCTTTGAGCTAAATGTTGTCATCAGCATGATAGCAGATATTATGTTTAGCATGTTCACCATCTTAATTTAGCATTTGCTAATTAGCACAAAACGCAGAGTACAGCTGAAGCTGATGGGAACCAGGGACGTAAATATAGACAGTGCAGGCAGTGTGGTTGCATTGGGGCCCATGGGGTGAGGGTGGGGGGGCGTAGAGAGAGCTTTCTCTTTGACCTCTCTAGTTTCACAATACAATAGCCTAAGTAACTAATTCGACTATAAAATCCAACACATTGTTGGTAAAAATATATAGGCCTAATAGTATGTGTGTTTGTGTATGTGTGCTTCATAACTAGTAACTAGCGTGCACTAGGGCCTGTCATAATAGTGTGTACTGGGGCCCATCGTAATTACCTTACCTGACTGATGGGAACGCTGGATATTAATAAAGTTATCTAAAACTAAATAAACCAAAACCTGGGGCATTGTGTGTAAAAAAAACACTATACAACATCTTGTGTTTGTGTTTCTATGCGCGTCTGTGTGTGTTTGTGGTCTGGATTTCCCTCCTGAGCAATTGCTAATTAACACCAGGAAAGGAATTGAGTAGCATTTGAGCCTCTCCAACCACTTACTGTACCTCTGTGTGGTTGCCATCCAGCCAATCTATTCAGCAAAATGCTTCCTTCTTAAATAGGATCCAGCTATTGAGATTAATGCTGTGTGCAGGTATTTGTGTCCCTATTTAAAGCATTTATTGATCAGTGCGTCTCTGAAACTCTGTGAAAGTACCTCGCCAGCATTCTGACCCAGCACACTGACCCCCCCCCCCCGAAACCGCACACTCACACTCACACACACACACACACACACACACACATCAGGAGGAACCCTCAATCTGAGCAGCAGTCCCTCGAGACTCCCCTAGGTGCTGTGGTCTGCAGGTATTGAAGCACTATTATTAGCTTTGTTTTCCTCAAACACACTTTCCCATCAATTCTATATGCAGTAGCTCAACTCCACAAGGTTTGCACTGTACTTGTTTAACTTTAAAAAGGTATATACTCTGCCCAAAATCTGTCAAACATTCAAAAGTTAGTTGTAAAATGTTAAAAGTTTTGTCAAAGACTGAGATTAAGTAGCTTATTCTAACTTCAGTCAGTTGGATTCTAATTTTCACTGCAGAGAAACAGTATCAAAACATCTATAGAAACTTCTTGAACTACACCTGCAGCATAATCCTCCTCTCTGCTGTCCATCCAAATGCTTACTTTGTTCTAAACCAGTGGTTCCCAACCTTTTTGTCCAATGTACCCCCACAGCCCTATCAGATGGGTCTAAGTACCCCTTTATCATACCCCTTTGATAGAAGGGATGGCTTTATGGTATTGTTCAATGGTATTTATTAGTAGTTTTGGCCAAGTTTGCATTCGTGCTACTGCCATTTGGAGTGACAGAAACTGGTTGTTTCAACCATTACCAGTATCTTTACTTTTAGCTTGTTGTTGTCTTTTTTCCAACTAGTCTTTCTGCAGAGTTAATCAACTTACAATTGGCTCAGGTTGGTGGAAAACTGAGGCATGTCTTGTGCGGTCAGACTACCATAGTTGGTAAGTTATTGTGACAATAACTATAAACATCACACAAATTTGTAATCTTATTTGTGTGTTGATTTTTCTCCTAAACACAAATATGTGGATATATATTATCAAATCATATTTAAATTTTTTCAAATTAGCTGAGCTTCACAATTTTCCATGTACCCCCTGGTAACTGCAGAAGTACCCCTTGGGGTACAAGTACCTCTGGTTGGGAATCACTGTTCTAAACAATCGTCACTTTGTAAATATATCTCTAAACACAACAAGGACACAGGCACTTACGTTCGCTGTTGATAATATGTCAGTGTTGTGTTTACAGCTTGTTCTGCTGACCCCAAGTGGCCAAAAAAATCTATTAAATTCTCACCGTACTGCAGTGATGTAGAGCTGTGCTCCAGGGTGTGTGAGTACACTGTGACATCACTGTTGGGTGTGGTCACAGGTGCAACAGAGCCCACTTGTGACCAGACCCAACCACACCCAGCATCACTGATGGGAGTGGTGCAATAGACCTGAAACTTTTAATACAGCCTAGTATTACAGTAACTTTACTTGGAGATCTGATTTAAAGGTACTATATGTAGCATTTTACATATATGAATCACTTTGTATTGCCTATGTGTGAATGGATTGTAACGTAACGTAAAAATGAGACCTTCACTGACTTTCTTGGTTGCCTATAACAGCCTTTGGACTGATTTCAAGGAATCAGGACGGAGTTTTCCGGGAACATCCAAAGGATGTGATGTTATGCGCACTCCTGAGTGCCTTGCCTCTCTTCAGCTCCAGTTCAGCTCATCTCCCCTACAGCCACCATAAAACCAAAACAAGAAGAAGAAGAAGAAGCTCCCCTACAGAATGCAACACTAGATAACGTTAGCTTAGAAATTGAGTCTTTTAAGTCTTTAAAAACTGTTTTTTGTTGATGCTAAGTTCTTGATGTCCGTCCTTATTACTTGTCTTGTGTTGTTGTTAATGCTGAGTGATAAAGCCAAAGACAATTTTCCATTTTGCTGACAATAAAGTAACCAACAAACTAGCAACTTTTTCTACAAGGTAGGCAGTCTGAAACATTAGACGGCTGATAAAAGGTGGAGGCAGAGGAAGGGCAGAAATGATAAGAATACCAGAGGTAAGAAAAGAAAAAGAAAATATTATGTTTTCTCTCAGGCCTGCTGACTCTGATAGTGTCTTAAGTGTTTTATGAAATCCCTCCTGAGGGAGCAAAGTGGTGGCCAGAGACATCCATCACCTTTTGGCTAAAATGCCACAGGAAGACAGTCTGCTGACACCACAGTACAACAGAGGATGGTAATGCTTAGATATTGTTTAGTAGCTTCAAAAATGTCTAAGCAGTTTCATTTCCTTATCACTTTATTTCTTAAATTTGATTGGTGCCAAATAAACAAACAAAAAAAAACTATAAGAAGGTATTCACTTTTAAATAACTTTAAGGGGGAATATCAAGCTTTTTTTTAAGCAACTCATTGATTTACACCTCCACTAAACACATTAGGACAGAGTGTGAAACTTTTATTTTTTTAATATAAATAATGGCTGTTACTTTCCTGTGTTAGTGGAGAGAGCACACACACATACATACATACACAAACACACTTCTGGACTCTCATATGAGCCATGTGAAGTAGTCTCTCCTTATGTAAACAGAGAGAGCGGAGGGAAGACGAGGTACAGAGAGGAAATCCTCTGTTTAAATGCCAAGCTGTGCGTGCCATTCTCTCTCTCCCGTTCTTATTTCCTCTTTTCTGCACCTCTCAGGGCTCGGATTCTCCACCTTCATCTCTCCTCCGCTGCCTCTTGTGTGTTCGTGCATGTGGGCGTGACTGTGGGGGTGTGCACGTGCCAGCTTGTGGCTCACATTGATGATCCTGGAAAGATGACACGGACCGCTTTTGTCTCTCTGCCACCAGAATGAGCCAACAGGGGAGAAGAAGAATGAACGCAGGATGCATGTTGGAGTAAAAGGAAAAGCTGGAAAACCGAGAAATGAATACTGGAAAAGGGGACAGAGAGGATGGAATGAACATTTTCCCAGTTTCAGTTATATAGTAGAATATCTTCTTGATAAACGCCTGATTGAAAAATTATGTAGGGCAGCATTCAGAGGAGCAGTTGTGACTTTTCACACCCTTATGTTTCACATGTTCCCCCTAAATTTCACCCTCCCTTCAAAGTGAGATAAAGCATATTTTTCACACTGTTTAATGGAATAGTTCAACATTTTGGGAAATACGCTATTTGCTGTCTTTCTGAGAGTTAGATGAGATGACTGATACCACTCTCAGAGTACAGTACAGAGCTGGTGCTGGGAGGTGATTAGCCTAGCTTAGCATAAAGACAAGGGGAAACAGCTAATCTGGCTCTGTCCAAAGTTCAAAAATACCCCTACCAATACCTCTAAATTACTAATTAACATGATTTATCTTGTTTGCTTAATCCGTACACAAAAAGAAATGTAGAAACAACAATTTGTGATTTTAGGGTCACTTATGTTTCTCCACAAACAACAGTTTATTTATCTGCCCATCACTTTTGTGCAGCTTCGCAGGTGATGACATGGGTTGCCAGATGTACCACACCTGGCTTTATTGTTTGTGGGTTTTTTAAACTCTGGATGGAGCCAGGGTAGCTGTTTACCCCTGCTTTTAGTCTTTAGGCTAAGCTAACCACTCTCAGTGAAAAAGGTGAATAAGCGTAGCTCCCAAAATGTTGAACTATTCCTTTAACAACATCACATGTATATTCTGTATCTGATTGTTTAAGTGCTTTATTAAAGCTATGCTGTAGTATATTACATTTACACTGTGTGAAATACTAAAATCTAAGATGCCTTTTTTGTCTGCAATATTACATCAAGTGGAAATTAAAAAAGAAATAGATTTATTTAATACACATCTCCCTGCAAGTCACATTACATGTTTGGTGTCTTTGGAAATCTTCAAGTGTAATTGTGTATTTGAGCAGCACTCGTACGCACAGCAATGGTTTGCAATAATCGGGTTTAAGAATTTAATATGATGGGGCTGATACAAAGTATAAATATATGGCATAGTGACTCCGTAAAAGCATCCATGTATACTTAAACATGTACACTTAAACACCTGCTCCCATTTACAGCAATACTAAAATGAGATGTTGCTGAATTAATTACAAAAACAATCATCTTATCAAATCCTTTAATCAAACTATTGTGTCTTTATTTACTTAAAACAATGAGGAAAAAGTGGATGTACTGTAGGTGCTTATGTATTTCCAGTGAAAATCTCTTGTGGTGTTGCCTTGACGCTAGAGAATGAACTCCTGACTTGTTCTTCTTTTAAGTACTTAGCGGGGAAATTTCACTTGGACACAGGGGAACTACTCTCACCCCAGTTGCAGGTTTTCTAGTTAGACACAAAAACATTTGAAGACTAAATACTAAAATTATTTGTTGATCTGGACATTTTTTCAATGCTGCAAAAGGAGCACGACAGTTGGATAAAAGACCAGATGATGCTGAGTTGGATTTTGGTGAAGTGAACGGTGACATAGAAAGAGGAAGTGTACAGAGTGAGCAATAACTCCATAACAGACTAAATCCTCCTGTTTACACCATCTCACTGCTCTGAAAGCCCAAGATGCTGTATGAGTGTGTGTCTGTGTATGTGTGTGTAAATGTAAACAGTAGTCCCTTGCTGACACGGCACTTCTTCAGGAACTTGGGATTGTGTTTGTGTGTATGTGTGTGTGTGTGTGTGTGTGCGCCTTGGCCTCTGCTCCCTGCAGATATGCTTCCTTTCAGAGAGGCTGTAGAAATAAGCAGCAAAGACCTTAGACTCTGCGTGTGTGTGTGTGTGTGTGTGTGTGTGTGTATTTGAATTTCTGTAGAAAGACTTTTCAGACCCCCACTTTTGTACACTGTAAAAATTGATGTCTTTCTCCAGGTCTTCCATTTATTTCATGTGGAATGATTTAATGTGAAGCACCTCTTGTACAGGACTCACAGACTCACTCAGTCATGTTTAGCAGATTCTTCTGTTCTACACCTGTCAACCTGCACTACCTATAGGAAAAGAAGGTATCATCAGCAACAGTTTAGACCCTAACATATACAGATACAAAGAGGCATTCTCTCTCTTGTCTGTCTAAAGCTTGAAGCTTGGGGGGCATGTTTGTGGCCACATGGTGCATAACAAAGTAGTTCATTTCCTACGTTACAGTGTATCGTAGGGCTGGGCAATAGCACCTAATCAGTATCGCGATTAATTGTCACATTTACTTCGGTGACGATGAATAAACTATATCTTATTAAATACACTTGTGGACAAGATCCTCCATACTCACAGTTGAGCTCTTATTAATTCTTTGTACTGAAAATAAGCAGAAAATCATGGATTATGACTGAGTAATATTTATTTAACATATTCCGTAGCTAAGAATACTTTTAAGTATTTGTTTACTAAGATAGGGAAATCAAGCTTGTGAGTCGTTTTGTCTATCTGAATTAGTTCTTCTGTGGTTTATGTATCACAAAGTTTTACGGTCAGCTATCCACTTGGTTCATCTGTGAATATCACGGTCATCTTCATAACAATGCAACTTCTGAGGCATTATTTGTAGCCACCCCTCATCAGCACATTTGACGTAAAATAAGGAGTACACGGTTAGAGAGACCTACGAGGCATGTATAAAAACAAATCTGCATCATGTAGAGTCTAATGCTAAAAACTAACAGCATCTCACTGAGGTTTCATTCCAATAGTCAACTCAATAATCATGTAGATTCACATAACCTACAGAAAATACTATAGTATAGTATAATAAACAAAGTATTGAGTGTAGGGAAAGTTATCCAAACTATTTAGGATCTACCAAATAAATATAAGTTGATCACAGCCATAAAGATGTTTTTAACTTTTTACCTTTTGCTTTGATGACTTTGTGCTTTTCAGTGATGCATTGTCTTGCTGTTTGTTGGCAGTTTGCTCTACTGATCTTTGGCCTTACTTAATTCCTAACTGAAAGTAAAGTAACCAAGCACACAAAAGGCACACACACACACACACACACACACAGCACAGATGAGAGGATCTTAATGTTCTCAAGGCCACTAATTCCACTTTGTACACCTTTTCTTACATATCAGATGAAAAAGATTAGACGCCCTTTTTTTTTTGCACAAATAAGTAAGATGTTCCAGTAAGATGAGGTTTGTGAAAGGATGGGCCTGCAGTCACTTTGAACTTCTGGGAGTCGGTGTGCTCTGAAGGGGAAACCACTCTCTAATAAGGAACATTCACCGAGTCCACAGTCACCACAACTAACAACAGCCACATGACACAAGAGCTCAAATCCACATACAAGTAATGATCCGTGACCAGGCGGTGGATCCTTACAGAGGGACTGCAGAGACCGATTTGTCTCTTTGAGTAGACTATACTGATTTTCACCTCAGGGACAAACCTCTCTCAGTGATTTTCAGGTCATCAGCACACTACTGTCATCTGCAGGATTAAAGGAGTAATGACAGTGGAAGATGGACTGCTGTCACACTGGACACCTCTGCCACCAGGCCAGAGTGTAAAATTACAAATGAAAGCCATGAACAAGACAGACACTTATGCAACAAAACATGATTTCTTTGATATATTAAAAACCAAACTGGTGGTTGTGGAGGACCTGGCTGCACTGTTGCCTGCAAAGATGCTGAACAATTTTAGAAAATAATACCTCACTGAAATATCATCTCATCTCATAAAATGCAGTGAAGTTGTATTTTAAAAAGTAAACAACAACAAACAAGGGTTTCTGCAGTTTTTAACCTAATAAGTCTGCTGACAAAGTTTCATTAATGCTAAAGAAAACTGATGATGTCAACTATGGTGGCAACTAAAATTTAATCCGCAGATTTTCTTGATTATTCGATTTATCCTTTTGTCTAGAAAACATCAGTAAATAGTGAAACACATTTCACACATAGTGATCACAATTTCTGAAAGTGACCTGTTCAAATGTCTTGTCTTGTCTGTCCAACAGTCCAAAACTGAAAGACATTCAGTTTGCAGTGATATAAAATCTCTTTCTCTCTCTCTCCAGGTCTCCTCTGTGTCCCGCTCTGTCCTGAAGCCAGAGTAGCTTGATCAATGGTATTGATGAGGAGATGCTAACAGCAGATGCTAATAGGGCCGGTATGACTAATAGACCGAGGGGGGCATTGATCTGCAGAGTTAGCATCTAATGCTAAAACAGCTGATTCAACTGCATAGTTGGACTAAAAGTGCCACCCTTGCTCTGTGTGTGTGTGTGTGTGTGTGTGTGTGTGTGTGTCGGGAGGTGAATACTTAACAATACACTCCTGTAACAATGCATTCCTGCTTTAGGCTGAAGGATATACAGTTTGTACCTGTAGTCAAACTTGCATTCACATATAAACTCAAAGTCACTCAGATTTGTCCATGTGTGTCTGTAACACACTAGAATTACACCAATAAACACGTTTACACAGTCAGACATATCCTGGGTTTTTTGTGATTCACAACTGCAACTGATTACTTGTAATTGGGATTGTTTGCAGTAATGACATGAATCAATCTAGGATACATTTGGGAAAAAATCAGTAATTTGTTTAGAGATACAGAATTAGGGATAATGTGGTTAAGTATTTACTAATGTTACTATTTCTTTCTGAGCAAAATAAGCAATATGAAAAGGTTTGTGCTATTGAATTTAGGCTATACAAGGTGCGTGTAGCCACAGTCAAAAGTCCCAGTAGGTAAGAAAATGAGCGCACACTGACAAAAAACTTAAAGTGGACATGTACTGTCCATATATTCATCCTGTTGATACTCTGACCTCCTTGTAGTCCCTGCAACCACACGTAACAGGCTGATGAGTTAACGAGTTAATGGAAAACAACTTCTCCCTCCCTTTTCCCTGATTGGTCATTGCTGTTTCTCTGCAAGTTACAGGCCCAGCACACCAGCATAGGTGTTTCCAGTTATGCTTGCTGATTAGACTCATGAGGTCACCGGACTCCACGTACTT
Source organism: Macquaria ambigua (assembly GCA_008360985.2). Taxonomy (NCBI): domain Eukaryota; kingdom Metazoa; phylum Chordata; class Actinopteri; order Centrarchiformes; family Percichthyidae; genus Macquaria; species Macquaria ambigua. Next base: position 2,518 of record VMKM01004803.1, on the reverse strand, counting down.
ATTCGAATGATAAAGGTTTAATAACAGGTGCAACAAAGCAAACAGAAGAGTCAGAGGGATGTCAATTAAACAGTCTGTCCACACCCACACAGTCCTTAGAAGACATTTAATCAGCAGAATAAGTGAAATCACCTGTGAGGGTGTACCATGGGTGTGCAGGGTCTTTCAGTTTAGGCCTGCAATTGAAACGTTCACTTTTCTTTCACATTTTCTCACCAGTTGGATATGTATCTTCAAGTTTTTTGTCAGTGTGCAGGCATTTTTCCTTAGTGACTATTTCATTCTATAAATATTTGTTGTTTGCTTGTATAAAACACTGGGATGCATTGTGCACAATGTTGTGGTACACAATGAAAGGAAATAAAATACCATTTTTTGATTTCAAATTTTAAGTCTGCTTTGACTACTTTTGTCCTGATTTCGTGTGAACTGTAAAGTTCTGTAAAATTGCTTGACAGGTTCTCACACACTAATCACAGACTTGACTGACAGTGATGTTAAACATTTCCTGAAAAAGTGGTGCAAAGTATATAATATAACCAGTTAGCCAACCCTTACTTTTGCATTTTTGTATGTGTTTCATATACATACTAAATCAAATGAATGAATGAATCGCCATTTCCAGGAAAATAAAGTCATATACCTTACTGTTACAACCTTTCATCTGCCAAGCACCAAACATCATCAGATAAAGTTAGCAACTAGCTAGCTAATGATGAAGGTTCAGCGTCTAGCAAGTAACCCGGTGAGGACCAAACCAGAGCTAAAAGGAGAGCTAATATTAGACTTACTTTCGTCCGGTGGACAAAAACAGGACTTCAGGGGGGCGATAATGTTGCTCTTCATCTGTTGGATGTGTAAGTACGCAGCTGTTCGCCAACACTTTAGCCATAACAATTTTATCAAACCGGCGGCTTGGTGATAGCTGTGTATCTGTTAGCTTGTTTACAAGTTGATTTGCCACCTAGCGTCCAGGAATAGAACATACTCGCATTTGTCTCTTAGCAACCCGACTGTATGTTAGCAACCATGAAGCTGATAATGTTCGCTTCAAGACAGTGTTTTTAAATAAGTAAATATATATATAGTTTAATAATTCCATAACAGACATACAAACAATTATAGCAACAAGACAAAACAATAATAATAATGCCCCCAACTCCAACACCACTACCCAACAACAATAGGTTCAAACAACACACCCAATCAGTGCATCCTTATAAAAACAAATAAACAGAGATTTGAGGACTTTTGAAACTGTGATTTATCCATCATTTTGTAACTTTATCCACACAAATTATACATCTACTTGTTCAGCAATGCCTTCTGGTGCTCACAGTGAAGTCGTTTCACCGGTACGACCTACGGTTTTTTCATGATGATGACTTTTCTGAGTCAAAGTTTCACAGGTTTTTGTCCCTCTCTGTCTCAGTGACTCAGCACTTTTAGGCACCAGACAGACACACAGCTGATGTTGATTAGCTGTTCCTCTGTTCTGATTGGTGGATTGATGTTGAGCTACTTTTGGCAGTTGTGACCTCTGTCCTTTTGTAAAAGCAACAATACTTCTACTTTCAGCAGTGTTTTGCAAATTCATTTCAACATTTTCAACATTACACATTTCTGCATTTTCAACATTTCACATTTCTGCATTTTCAGCAGTGTTTTGCAAATTAATTTCAGCTGTCAGCATTCACACGCATTTTCTGCAGGAAATGCAATTTTTCTAGTGTTTATCAGAGATCAGGAGTGCCATGCCAGCATGCATAGATGGCGTCTTGACAACTGTGGCAACTGATTTAAGCTGAAAATGTCAGATCAAGGAGAGCAATTACTTCAATCAAGGTCTAAAACAGGCAGAAATTGCATTATGTCTTTTTGTTAGTGATAACATTCAGATCAGTCCTTGTCATTTAAGGAGAAGACTATGAGATAAATTAACCCGTTATCACAAGAAAATTAGCTTTGTTATCTCGAGATAACGAAATAATTAACTCGTGATCTTAAGATAAGACAAACAGCACTATCTTCTGGATAAAGATAGGACTGAATTTTCAAAACATGAACACAGAAAATTAGGCAGCATGAAACCAATCCTTTTAAACACTGACAGACATCATACAGTATTTATCACGAGTGTTAAATGTGATACTTAGGTTTCATCTAACACACACAAACAATTTACCACTTTCTTTTTTGGGGGGCAAAATCACGGAGCTCTACAGTGAACGAGATAGAGGGTGTGGTTACAGATTCAAATGGGAAAGTTGTACACAGGTCTGTTTGTCAAGGAGACCCAACTTCTGCCACCTGTATCTGGAGAGCAAGTGAGTGATTGATCCCTGGAAAACGTCAGATATGAAATTATTACACCAGGGCACTTCAATCAAACAACAAACCTGAGCTTGACATGACAGCTCTTACTTTGTGTGTGTGTGTGTGTGTGTGTGTCTATAGACCCCATGCCAGTGGACAAAGAGCAGTACCATGGCTTCACCCAGTTTGCGGTGGAGTTAAA
>VMKM01004802.1:0-12288 GCA_008360985.2 Macquaria ambigua | reverse complement strand
ATAATGGTAATACACCGAGTATGGCTACACATTTGAAAAGACATCACCTTGGTGTGTCAGTGACGGGAGCTACGTTAAGTTCTTTAATAAATAATACATGAAAAGCAAAGTTATTTGTCTCACTTCTTTTTTTTTTTACCACTATTCCATATACAGTGTATATATATATATATATATGTATATATATATATATATATATATATATATATATATATATATATATTTACAACTGCAATTATTTTTCCATGAAACTTCACTGCTGAATAATCGCTGTGATAATAACGTGTTGGTTTGGTGATGTGATGATTTAACATCTCTGGGAGCTTCAGATCATTATGCTATTGATCAGAACTGATTCATGGCGTATTGGGATCATTTTTACATCGATGAAGTCATTTGATTTGTCAGATATTTAATCTGCTTATTTTACTGAGTTCAGGTTCAGGTCTGGTTCAGGTGGTCTGACCTCAGGGGGGGGCAGTCCTCCGGCTCCAGCAGGACAGTCTGGCAGCATCTTCTTCTTGCCGTCACAGCTGCAGAAACAGGCCGGAGACGGATCCTCCATGGTCCAGTTGGAGGAGCTGAACAGCTGCTGGACGCTTTCTGGGACGTCAGGAGTTTGCCAGTCCTCATCGCCCATCGTACAGGGAGCCTCTCTGATGGGGGGGGGGGGTATTATATTTAATATAATATAATATTCTCCTCCTGATGAATCACTTACGAAATGTATTAACTCATTTATTGAAGCCATGTTTTCTTACGGGATGGGATGTCCGTCCATGCAGCGAGTCCCGAAGCCCGGAGCGCCCAGCAGAGCATTTAATAACTTCTGCATGTTGGCGTCTCCGGGAGCATCGTCACTAACACACAAACACAAACAACACACACATTTAACTCAGTTCAGTCTGTCAGTGTGTGTGTTTTATGTTTCTACTGTTAATAATCAGGTTATTGGAGATATATACAGGATATACGTGTGTAATGTGTCCTGAAGTCTGGCTTCAGGCTGCAGCGGGAACTGATAAAACATTACTTAGAAATTAAAGACAGAAATACAGTGAGACAGTGACACTGTAATAATACTGTTATTTGGGTTTAGTGCAGTGTGGAACAGGTTAGTGCAGTGTGGGACAGGTCAGTGCAGTGTGGGACAGGTCAGTGCAGTGTGGGACAGGTCAGTGCAGTGTGGGACAGGTCAGTGCAGTGTGGGACAGGTTAGTGCAGTGTGGGACAGTTTGAGACAGTTCAGGACAGTTGTGTACCTGATGAAGGTGACCTGGTCCTCGTACATCCAGGGCTGCAGCTCCAGACTTGGATATTTTCCAAACGGGGGGACAATGAGACTGAAGACCAGAGCGATACACACAAACACAGCAGGAAGAACAATCTGCAAAACAAACATTTCACGTTTAAGATGAAATTCAGAGTGAAAGTTTGATTAGAAAAACAAAACAATCTGCAGACAATTACAGAAAACCTATATATTATATATATTTTAATATAGATGTAAAGGGTGTGCAGGTGTCAGTGTACCTGAGCGAAGAAGCCCTTCCTGGAGCGCCGAGCATACAGAAATCGTTTCCACATCAGAGCCACAAACTGCTGCCTCTTTAAACTCCAACCTTTCACCTGAGACGATCCTTTACCATCAGTACAGTTCAACCAGTCTGTCTCCCGGCACTCTGAGAGGTCACATGACACAAGACGCATGATACACCATCAAAACTTTACTGATACGATTAGCTATGCTAATGCTAGCACCGAAAGAACACCAGTTACCAGTATGCTAACATTAGCCTGGTCTAGGGAGCAACTATAGTATATAATGTAACTGCCAGTGTTAAAGGATGTTTATAAAAAAACACTTGGGAGGTCCCACTCTGTCTTAGAGAGAAGACGCCCTGGTTCAGCCTGATCAGCAGTAACTTATCAGAAACATGATCGATTATTGAGTTTATATCAGCTGCTGTTTGGTATTAGAGAATGAGAATGTTTCGTGTACCAGGGTCTCCGTCAGACTCGTTGCAGTCGTTGTTGTCGTCCTCTGTTAGGGGTCTCAGACAGCTCTGATGATCTCCTCCACCAAAGGCATGAGTCCTCCTCCGCCTCCGAACAGGAAGTGTACCATCTGAACACACAAACACACAAAGACGTATGTGTTGACTGGATTTCAGTGATTTTGACTCTTATTTTGGAATTACATCACAGTCAGAGGTCGCTCCTCACCTGAGGGCACTTCAGTGTCGACTCCGTTATCTTCTGCCACTTTCAGGAAAATCTACAAAAACAAACATTTAATATTATAATTCTAACAATATCTCTTGGATCTAGTTCTTGTGGCCACTATGTGTTGGTGGTGTTCTTGGAGCGGTCTATGTTTGTGTTTATGTGCTGAGAAGCAGAATAAAAATATTGTTCAGAGGCAGCTGGAAGTTACAGAGCCGCTCTTAATGAAATATATTTTAATTTATAAATCACAAGTTCATCTTAAATCTTTTAAATAATGGCAACGTCTGAAATTCCAGCACAAACAAACAGAAACCTGGTTCCCTCTGCAGAGATTCAAACAAGCTATTTGTTTCTAATCATCAGTTGGAAATCTATTAATGAAAACACGTTTGGTTTGATTTCCATCTTGGTTGTAATATTTGACACAGATGGAGGCTGAGGTCCTTCCTGTCAGACTGCATCACATTAAACCTCAGAAATAAAACACGTCACCTCCTCCAGCGTGGTGTCAGACACTCCGTAGCTGGAGATGCCAAGGTCGGGCAGCTTGTGGTCCAGGTCTTTGAAGAGCTCCACAAAGGCTCCGTCCTTGGCGGCGCTGTACGGCAGGACGTAGGTCAGCTCGTGTCCGAGGTCCTCCACCAGGCGGGCGGCGGGGACGTGACACAGGATCAGGCCCGAGACCAGGGACACGTCGGGGGGAACGAAGGGGACATCACAGATGGACGCCGCGGGGCCGTTCTCTGAGGACGGAGACACGAGACACGGATCAGATCCACCTGAAGGTGAACGAATCAAACGCTCTGCAGGAACAGAGAGCTCACCGATGGTAGCAGCCTCACTTTCATGTTCGCTGCCGAGTCCTGCGTCACTGCTGCTGACTGAGGCGCACTCCTCCTCCTGAAACACACACAACAGCAAAATACTGCCTTAAAATAATACACTGAGACGCTGCACAGTGTGCACTGAGACATTGAGACACTGTACAGTGATGATAACTGTGGCTCTGTGTGGCTGAGACCTTCTTGGTGAAGGACACGGTGCTGGAGGAGTTCCTGCAGGAGCTGAGCGACGGCTCCGGTTCTTTCTTCACCAGCGTCAGGTAATAACCCGTCCCCAGCTGGTTCTTCAGGTACAGAGATGAACCCACGCAGCACAGCTTCCCGTGGGAGATGATGGCTATCCGGTCTCCCAGGATGTCCGCCTCGTCCATGTGGTGTGTGGACAGGATGATGGTGCGACCTGACAGGAGACAGGAAGTTAAATTAAAGTCCAGCTGGTGGATAAAAATAACCAAACTTAATATCAGTGATTAAACCGATCGGGACAACTCACCCTGTCTGTACTTCAGCAGCAGATCCCAGATCCCTCTGCGGGCATAGGGGTCGACACCCGCCGTGGGCTCATCCAAGATCACGACCTTCGACCCCCCGACGAAGGCCAGGGCCACAGACAGTTTCCTCTGCATGCCGCCAGACAGTGCGCTGGTCCTGGAGGTGCGTTTGTGCGGCAGCCCGGTGTCCTGCAGGATCTGCTCGATCTCACCTTTCACCTGCTGCTCTGACAGGCCTTTGAGCTGGCCGTAGAACCAGATGTGCTCCTCCACTGTCAGCCTGCAGGGGGCGCCATACATGAACACGGTCACAAACCTTTGCAAACTAAAACAAAGTGACGTTTCCAGCCACACTGACTGAATGCTGACAGGCGAGCACTGGAGGACTCACATGCTGAAGAGGACATTGTGCTGTGGACAGACTCCCAGACTTTGTCTGATGGCGCTCAGCTCAGTCCGGATGTCTCTGCCCAGGATGTAGGCGGTACCAGAGGTCGGGGGGAACAGACCGGTCAGGATGGACCTGCAGGTGAGATTTGTTAGATAAACATACTAGATCTAGACCTGTACCTGTGTCTAAACCTGTATCCGTACCTGAACCTGTATGTGTCTGTACCTACTACAGGTGTACTATCAGTATTTGTGTCTGTGTATGATGGTGTCCTTTACTCACATGGTGGTGGTTTTTCCGGCTCCGTTGTGTCCCAGGAAGGAGGTGATTTGTCCCTCGTAGAAGCCGAGCGTCAGTCCGTCCACCGCCAACTTCTTCCCGTGACGATAAACCTTCACCAGGTTCTCGATGTAGACGCCGGGCTCCAGGTGAGCCGGCTCCTCCTCTATACACACAGCTGGAAAAACAGTGTGGACATATTACTGCTCTGTTCAGGAAGTCTCTTTCACATTAAAGGTTTTGAACATTACTTACAGGAGAATAAAAGTTTAATTTGTCTTTAGATTTTCCCTTTGCTCTTTATGGTCAGAGACGTTTGTTCTCTGTATCGTCACTGTGGTTACAGCAGTCTCACCTTCTGGGTTTCCTTTCCGGCTCAGAGGGACTTTGCTGGACCTGTCTTTCTCTCCAAACCAGTAGGACTTGGTGAAGGGGAAATACCAGGGTCGAGGGATCCCGTACTGACCTGAGAACCACAGCAAATAAATCTTAATAAAACTGCTGATCAGCGTTTCTGTGTATAGATTTAATGACTTGAAGCTAAGAAGCTTCAGCTTTCAAATCAAAAACCAAAGACACATTCTTCTTCTTCTTCTTCTGCGAATCACATGAAGATCATTTTCAGATCACACATCATTTTCTTTCTTTAATATTTTAGTCTTGAGTCTGACTGAGACTGGACTATCAGGTGTTAAACACACGTTAAGAGAAGTTCTGGTGTCGATTGCAGCTCATCTGTCAGTGTTTCAGCTAAAAACGACGTTAGCTCTCACCTGGAAACACGGCCTCGATGTACCAGGTGAGGACTCCGTACAGGAAGGAGTCGAAGTACATGATGATGATGGCGGTGCGCAGGCTGAAGTCATCCTCCTCCAGAGGACTCGACACCAGGTTCTTCCACTGGATCCCGACTCCCTGCTCCTCGAACAGAGCGAAGTACTCACAGCCAAACCCGAACGCCACGGGGGACAGGAGGCTCTGCAGGGGAGGAGGACATGTGACTCACTCTGTCCAATAACAACACAGCATCATACAAACTTATCAAAGTGTGGTGGTCTTACAGCGAAGACTTTGACTCCGAAGCCGATGTAGTCCTGCCAGGCGACGCAGAGTACGTAGGGCAGGTAGAGGGTGAAGTAGATGATTCCTCCGCAGGCGGCAGCCAGGTTAGCGCGTGCGAACGCTGTGCTGAGGAGGAAACACTGCATGATGGTTACCACGGCGAAAGACCCCAGGAAGAGGAAGACCACGCCAGGGTCGCTGTAGGGCAGCAGATTCCCCATCTGTGCAGGACACAAGTCCAGAACAAAGTCAGACACATCAGCTGAATAACAGAAACAATTTTAAGTAGACCTGTAGGCAAGTAGACCGGGTCTGTAGGGCATGAGGCTGCCCCTCTGTTCGCGACCCCATCGATTGATCATTTGGTTTATTAAATGTCAAAAAACAGCGAAGAAAGCTTGTTTTGTCCAACAAACACAAAGATATTAGATTTAGTATCACATCAGCAAATCCTTACAAAGGACAAGCTGAAAAGTTTGGCTCTTTTGATTCAACAGTGACTTGAATAATTGATTTTTCAAAACACTTGCTGACTAATTGATTAATTGTTGCAGCTCTACTTTGGAGAAATCCAAAGAATATTTGCTATTATTTTATTGGGTCTTGGGGGGTTTGCGTGTCCCTGGTCGTCACCTTGAGCAGCAGCACCAGCAGTCCGGCGCTGATCAGCAGAGGAATCAGGCTGCTGATGAACCAGCTGAACCACAGGATGCCGTTATTTAATCCCATAATCCTCATGGTCTCCTTCAGCCTCGCCTCCTTCTCATACACCACGCTCTTCAGGATGATGGCCACCGAGTACATCCAGGCCAGAGTCATGAAGAGAGGCATGGAGCGGCTCATCACCCGCAGGAAGCTGAGACAGACGACATGGAGGAAAGGTTATGAGACTGGGAGGTGACACGACTCTGCAGCTGAGACAACTAAAGACCAGAGCAGCATTCTTACATGTCGTCTACGTAGCAGGGATACGGCATCTGCTGGATGTAGACGCCCGTCTTCTCCTTGGTGCCCGTCATCGCTCTGATGATGCCGTGCTCAATAACGTCCTGCAAGTATGAAAAACCGCCCCAGATGTACCGCATGTCCTCAAATGGGTCAGCACGAGGACCTGGGTCCCAGTACCTGAAGAGGAGGAGAGACAACAGATGGAAATTACATTTCTTTCCCCTGAACTTTAAAAACGCAGCCTTGTCTTGTTTTAGGGTGGGATGTGATTGGTTAGCTGGATCACTGTAATTCAATGTCACAGTTTTTTCACTTTAGAGGTGGATGTCGTTACCTTTGGACAGAGCCAGGCTAGCTGTTGCCCTCTGTTTCCAGTCTTTATGCTAAGCTAAGCTAACCAGCTGCTGCTGTAGCTTCATATTTAGCTACAGGCATCAATGTGAACATCTGACTGAGGAAGAGAAGAGGAGTTCACCACATGTTGAACTGTTCCTTTAACTCTAAAACTGAATGGTTTACATTGTGGGGACCTGCTGTTTGACCTTTAAAGGGAGATGAGTCCCCACAATGACTGTATAAAAACACAACTCTCAGGCGTCTCTGTGCTGTTTTTATTGGAGTACAGGAAAACATTAATCTGTGTGTGTGTGCGTCCTTACGCGTCTTTGATCTTATTGGTTCGCTCCACATTGTCAATGTCCATGCGGATCTTATAGTTAAGTTTGGCCGGCAGCTCGGTGGCGTTGGGGTCGATGTCCGGGAAGACGATCCCCGCCCAGAATTTCCTGTCCTCCAGCAGCAGCATGGACTGGTTGACCAGTCGCTCCTCACTGGAGACTGGCTCCAATTTGTCCAGGTTCACACACTAACACACACACACACACACACACACACACACACACACACACACACACAGAGAGAAGTCAGGTCATGTGATCTTTACCCACCAGTCACAGCTGGTCACTGTATGGTCTGCACAGCCCACCTGATCACTGGTAGTAATAACGCAACCTGATTACATTTATATCAAAGAGATCTGATTTGCAGCGGTGAACAGAATCACTGCGATATTCAGTAAATGTAACTGCAGATAGTTGCATATGAAAGGTTGAAGCAGCAGGCTGTAACCTGAAGACTGTTCCCATATCCAATTTTAATACTAAACCTAAACTTAATGTCAACATTAAAACATGTAGGGATCACCTCTGCGGTCCCCACAATGTCAGTGAGCTGTCAGGTTTGCGTCCTCACAAGTAAAGGTCGTCAATGGTCCAAAATTTACCCAGAACAAACCCACAGCTCTGTGCATAGATTAACGTGTTTTAGCTGTAAATGTCTGCAGGTCGGTTGCTGTGGCCTTAAACACTGACCTCCATGAAGTGGGAGATACTCATGATGGCCTGGTCGGTCTCGTTGAACACCTCCCTCCAGGTGAGGCTGCTGCCCGTTGACCGGGGGGCCTCCGCCTGTTTGGACAGGAAGTTGGAGACGTCGGCCACGGTCCAGTCGGTGTCGGCCAGCTGAGCGTGGAAGAAGCTGGCAGTGATGTTGTTCTTCAGCAGAGTCTAGAGGGTCAGATCAGGATTTTACTTTATTTATCGACTGACGACAGATCAGTTTACTGCGGCAGGAAGACAAAACTCCACGGAGACACTGAAACGACCAACAATGAACGTGTTGGTTTGAGATATAAAGAGTAAAGAGTAGAAAAAAAAGGATGATGAAGGAGAGACAGAACAGGTGAGGTGGTGGGTGGAGCCTGTTTACCCTGATCATGTCCATCTGCTCGCTGTTCTCCATGAAGTCCCAGACTTTGGGTCTCATCTCCTCCCACATCCCACCCAGGTCCCTGAATACACCGAGCTCCTGGAAGGTCCGGTTCACCTGAATGCACCACAGAGACAGATAAAGATACAGGTGAGAACAGACCGCTCCTCCTGCAGGAAGTGATGAGACAGGAAGTGATGTCATACCTCGTGGATGACCCTCTGGGTGGCGGGGGTGTGGGGGGTGTACAGGATCTTCCCCATCAGCAGAGGCTTCAGAGCCTGCCAGATCATCCTGGACATTGGGTTAGAGTCCATGTTCTTCACCAGACTGTTACAGTACGGAGCTGGAGCGCACACGCACACGCACACACACACACACACACACGCGCGCACACGCACACGCACACGCACACGCACACACACACACACACACACACGAATTGATCCCAAACTGATCCAGAATGTGACAGTGAATTCATTTAAACTGCTGAATGTTGTGATCAGGTTCTGTTCTGGATTCTAATCAGTTTAAAGACTACAGTTACACCTCTGAGGGACGCAGACCTCCTGTCCTGCTGATGGACTGATCACCTCATGTACTGATGTTTAAAACCAGCATACTGTTGTGATGTGATGAAGAAAACTGCAGCACAGACTGCACCACGTTAAACAGACTCTGTATTACCCTAAAAACGTATAAAAGTGTTATTCTGTTTTTTATCCCAAAGCACCTGGTTTCCTCATGGCCCGGTAGGAAACCTCCATCTAAGCTAAGTCTGTCACTAACAGTATGAGAACCTGCAGATTCTCTAGTTCAGTCTATACTGGAAATAAAATCTGTACTGTATAACTACACCAGCACAAACCAGCTTCCCTGTGTACAGGAAGTCCCCCTGCTGCCCAGTATGAACCATGAGGACTCACTGGAGGAGTTGTCGTAGAGCGATGTGGACTCGTCCTCGCTGCTGTTGTGGTTTCCGAACAGAGCCTTGTAGTTGCTGTCCTCGTACCAGTTGAGGGATTTGATCTGCAGGCCGCCGCCTTCAGGGTGACCGCACACGATCCTGGAGACTGCCTGGTACATGGTGCTGGGGGACGACGTGGCGTTCTGTGTCAGGAAGAGGATCTCGTCCCTCAGGTCGACCCAGCTCTTCATACTGGCCAACTGGAAGAAAAACACAGGGGGCACTGGTTAGACTGGTCAGAGACCTGAGCAGAACTGACCTGGACTAGGTGTTACTGGACGGTCACCAGGTGGTTCCTGTGTCACGGCTGCTGGCGTGTTGCTTTACTTTCTCGTCGGAACCAAAAACTAAAAAGGTATTGTGTCAGCACTCTCATAGAAAAAATCCAAACCACACCCGGGTGATGTGTTTCCAGGTGGTTGCTAAGGTGTTTGGGGTGGTTTCCAGGTGGTTGCTAAGGTGTTTGGGGTGGTTTCCAGGTGGTTGTTAGGGTGTTACCTGCTGGTTACTAAAGGTGTGTTCAGACAGAGCGTCATTCACTTTCGAATTTGACCGCTGGGCTGTTTGTGTTTATTCAGTGAAGGAACATAAGAAAAGTAGAAAAGTGAAAACGTGAAGCGACACAAAAGGAAAAATCTTCAGGACAAACAACGAAAAGGTTCAAATAAATCTTAGTATTAAGTTATTTTCGTGTCGGTCGACTGTGAACAGACACTTGAACTCTCCAGCACCTCGACCTCTGAGACTTGAGTTGCTTTCAACATTTACACGTCAGCAGACAGACATCGCCTGACATTTCAGCTGCTTTCATCTCTACTCGCCAGCTGACACTTCAGCTGCCTACAGGGATTATACATGATGCTTTAAATGCTTTCAGAGGATTCCACCGCAACAACTGCTTTCAACTCTTACACCTCAACTGCTTTCAGTGCTTACACTTCACACACTTCAACTGCTTTACATTCTTCAACTTAAGCTGCCCCTCCCACACAACATCTCGCAATCAAACAAAACATTTTCAGACATTTTAACCTGTTCAGTGTTCACACCTGAAACCTTCAGAGCAAGCGAGCACACGACAGTTTAGTTCAACTTTACAGAACAGAAACCAGAGATAAAAACAACAGGCCAAGTTGTTAATGAAATAAACACATGAATCATTACTTCAGAAGAAATCTGACCTCTGCTCTCACTAAATAATCGCTGACAGTAAAGTGAAGTCTGTCACGACTTCCTGTTTTTAAATCTGTGAAACGACTGATGACTTCAACAGAGATCACAACATTTATCGAGCTGATTTCTACTGATGCTGTCATCAAATATTCAGTCAGAAATATTATGAGAAAATCTTTGAATAAAGACAAATACAATGCAAAATGTTAAATTTAGCATCTAAGCATGTTAAAGATGATCTGGTCGTCTCTCAGCTGCATGTACTCTGAATTACTTTATTTGTAAAACTGTACTTTTGTTATTTGTGACTAAAGAAAAGGATTCTGGGAGGTACAAGCTTACAAAGAGCGCCTGAACACAACACCACTCATGCATCATTATCAACAACACATCCTCAGGCAGCGATGGTGGAAGAACTAATACTAGCTTATTAGCCAGAACTAATAATACTCCATTAAATGTAGTTTTTACTTTTATTACAAGTAAAATGTCCTAATAACGGTGAAAGTTTGTGGATTTACATCTTTTCCTTTAAGCTGAGGAAGAAATGAGAGAAAAAGTTCCTCAGAAGTTTTACTTGGAAACAGCAGCTGTTTTCATCTGATGCTGAGCATTCATTGTGAATCAGACAGATTCACTCAGTGAAGAAGAGAAGAGGAGGTTCAGACGGTGACGGCTGTTTCCTGCAGCAGCTTCAGCAGGAGGAGGAGGAAGAGGAAGAGCTGGAGGTTAGTGCAGGTCGACACTTCAGCAGAAGTGAAACCGTCACAGCGTGAATCTGAGGCAAAGGTGATTTATTTAAAGGAACGTACCAGCGTCATAATTCAGATACTTACACTTCAGATGACTACATGCTGTTGTGTTTGTGGGATTTTAGGAGTGAGTCAGCAGACCTGTCCTCAGTTACTGCTGCATGCTAACGGTGCTTCAGTGAAGGTTTAATTATCCCTTTAATCTGAACACAAACTGGATTTAACACCTGACCACAGAGTCTGTTAATAAATGTTCACACTGAAAAGAATAAGAGAAAAACTGAGATACAAGGTTTACACTAAATACTGCACAAAGCTAATTATCAAGATATTCAATCCAAAATGATTCATCTATTCATTAAAAAGATCAATCAGCACATTAATCGATAATGAAAATAATGTCGTCCTTTAAATGAAGGTATTTTTATAAACCCTCATGCATGTTGCTGTTTTAATGTGAAAAGCTCGTACTTGACCTGAAGTTAGTTTCCCTCAGACTCACTGGTTCAGCCTACTGGGAGATACAAGGTTTCAACATGACAGTACTGAGCTAACGCAACACAAGGTGATTAAATAAAGTTGGTTTAAAGTGTGAGGTCGCCACAGAAACAGATAAATAACTCATCTTCATAAAGTGTCACGTCGGCTCTGAGCAGTTTCCTCTTCATGTGACACTTCCCTTTTAGCCAGGATTTCAAAATAAAGCTCATAAACTGAAGGAAGAAAAACTATTTAGATAACACGTTTAAGTTGTTTGAAGACCAATCTGCTCTTATTTTACTATAACTGTAAATTAAAGGTTTATTCACGTATATAACTCTGTAAACACACACACACACACACACACACACACACACACTCGTCCTGTTCCTGACTCAGCATCCACATAAAGCAAACAAAACACTGCAGTCACATGTTTTCAATTTAGCCCTGTGTGTGTGTGTGTGTGTGTGTGTGTGTGTGTGATAACCTCAGGGTGAAAAACAACAAACTGGTCATTCTGACTGAACTTTCCTCTGATTATCAGACTGAACGAACAGGTTTTGCCAAACCTGAGAACCAGATCGGAACCTCTGAAAGAACTGCTCCCAGTCTGCTCCCAGTGTGCTCCCAGTGTGTCCCCAGTGTGTCCCCAGTCTGCTCCCAGTGTGTCTCCCAGTGTGTCCCCAGTGTGTCCCCAGTCTGCTCCCAGTGTGTCTCCCAGTGTGTCCCCAGTCTGCTCCCAGTGTGTCCCCAGTGTGTCCCCAGTCTGCTCCCAGTGTGTCCCCAGTGTGTCCCCAGTGTGTCCCCAGTCTGCTCCCAGTGTGTCCCCAGTGTGTCCCCAGTGTGCTCCCAGTGTGTCTCCCAGTGTGTCCCCAGTGTGTCTCCCAGTGTGGCTCCCAGTGTG
>VMKM01004801.1:0-12305 GCA_008360985.2 Macquaria ambigua | reverse complement strand
TGTCATTAAAGGCTTTCCACACTAAGCTGGTTTAAATCCTATTTATCAGATCGATATCAGTTTGTACCTGTTAATGGAAGTGAATCACTCTATGCATGCCAAAGTTAGTCGCGGAGTTCCACAAGGTTCTGTGCTTGGACCAATTCTGTTCACCTTGTATATGCTTCCTTTGGGCAATATTATTAGGAAGCACTCCACAAATTTTCATTGTTATGCAGATGATACCCAATTATATTTATCTATCAAGCCAGATGAAACCAATCAATTAGCTAAACTTCAAGCATGCCTTAAGGACATAAAAACCTGGATGACCTGCAATTTTCTGATGTTAAACTCAGACAAAACTGAAGTTATTGTACTTGGCCCTGAACACCTTCGAAACACATTATCTAAAGATATAGTTTCTCTAGATGGCATTGCCCTGGCCTCCAGCGACACCGTAAGGTATCTTGGAGTTATCTTTGATCAGGATATGTCCTTTAACTCCCACATAAAACAAACCTCAAGAACTGCCTTTTTTCATTTACGTAACATTGCAAAAATCAGGCACATCCTGTCTCAAACAGATGCAGAAAAACTAGCCCATGCATTTGTTACGTCTAGGCTGGACTATTGCAACTCTCTACTATCAGGCTGCCCCAATAAGTCCCTTAAGACTCTCCAGCTGATCCAGAATGCTGCGGCACGTTTACTGACAAGAACCAGAAAAAGAGATCATATTTCTCCAATATTAGCTTCTCTACACTGGCTCCCTGTAAAATCCAGAATAGAATTTAAAATCCTTCTCCTCACCTTCAAAGCCCTAAATGGTCAGGCACCATCATATCTTAAAGAGCTCATAGTACCCTATTACCCCACTAGAGCACTGCGCTCCCAGAATGCAGGGTTCCTTGTGGTTCCTAGAGTCTCTAAAAGTAGAATGGGAGCCAGAGCCTTCAGCTATCAAGCTCCTCTCCTGTGGAACCAGATCCCAGTCTGTGTACGGGAGGCGGACAACCTCCTCACATTTAAGAGTAGGCTTAAGACTTTCCTCTTTGATAAAGCTTATAGTAGGGCTGACTCAGCTGTAGAGTCTGGATCTATGGTTGCACCTGCTGCCCCAGTGTTCCTGCTCACTGTTGCTATTACTGTTATTGCTCTTATTATTAGTATTGCTATTATAAAATTGCTCTTAGTATTATACTGAGTACACTCACACACTGTTACTGAGTACACTCACACTGTTACTGCAGGAACAGTTTCAATGCAGGACTTTTACTTGGACCTTTAACAGTGTGGTATTAGTACTTTTACTGTAGTAAAGGATCTGAATACTTCCACTTCTGCCGATAATTAAATAAACTAGAAAAATTGCATTTCCTTGCAGAAAATGCGTGTGAATGCTGACAGCTGAAATGAATTTGCAAAACACTGCTGAAAGTAGAAGTATTGTTGCTTTTACTGTAATAAATTGTTGGAAAAAGCCCAATATTTTAAGTATAAATGGTGGAAAAAATTTGAATAGAAGCATAAATGTCCTCAAAGAGCAAGTTTTAACAGCTGAATGTTTTTTGTAGATTAAAATATGCAGTACAAGTCGAAGATGAAGAAATTACAAAGCATTGCTGAAAATGCTCAGACTTTCAAATTTGTTATTGTGGCCAAAAATGTCCTCCAGTCATTTTAATTAGCACCACAAATATCCTCCATAGTGTACATGCTTAGTGTGGTAAATAACAATAGAGAATGCTAAAGGTGTAATGGATAATCCATTCTAAAGCTACATGTCTCGCAGGATTTGTACCGCTTGCCCCTGCGTGAAAGTCCAGCATATGAACCACTCATCCACACTTTGTGGGGGAGGAGGTTGAATGGGGGAGGAGGTTGAATGGTTTTTGTAGCTGAAAGTATGATGAAGTATGATTAATGGCATATCTGCTATTACTTTTCTCATTTATACCTTTTATACTTAAAATATTAAGCTTTTAATTTCAGATTTTTGCCATAAGGAATGCATTGAAGCAACCTTCAAATCTTCTGCAACTTTCAGCACTTACAGCTTCTGCATACTTTCAGCTACAAAAACCATTAAACTATCAAAATGTTCAGCTTTTTAAGGACATTTATGCTATGACTTCATCTCAGAGATTGGTCCCACGGTTTCCACACAAATCGCAATAATACACGCAGTACTTTCCAATGATTGTGTATGTGGTCTGCTAGAGTGACGGGAAAGAATTTAGAGTGAGGGCAGACTTCACAGCCGCCTCACAAACTCCTCCTAAAACTGCTCTATCGTCCACAATATTCACTCTACAGACTTCATTTTAGCATCAAAATGTAGGAAAAAGTGTTTTGCTTCCTCCAGTATTTTTTTAGATTTTTTTCAGAGCTACAGTTTCGCCACAGCGAGCCTCAAAGCTCATCCTCCCGGCCGAGCTCCCCATACAGATCCATTATAACTTTGAGCAGAAAATCTCTCCTTTTCCCTTTTCCCTCACATTTCTAACTCGCTGCCGTATCCGCATTTCTAACGCCACAAACGTCAAATCTACATCACTGCGTTCAGACGTTTCTCGTCTTTCCAGTGATATCCTTACTTTGGAGATTGGGCGTATGGTTCGTAGGATAGAAGCAGGAGTTTGAGGAGTGTTTTAGATCCGTTTTTCGGTGTTTTCAGACTTAGTGTCTGTAGAAGAGAGCTGTTTGCCCCCCCAAATCCCCCACTCCCCCCCAAATCCCCCACTCCCCCACTACATGTGGATGAGTGGTTGATACGCCGGACTTTCATGCGGGGGCCAGCAGTTCGAATCCTGCGAAAGACATGTAGCTTTAGAATGGATTATGACTCAGCACTTTTAGGCCATAGCTAGTTAGACACACAGGTGATGCTGATTAGCTGTTCCTCTGTTCTGATTGGTGGATTGATGTTATTATTATTATTCAATTTTTTGAATCAGAAACTCTGATGCAATGACTCAGCACTTTTAGGCCCCAGACAACTCCCAATTCTACCAGGTTTCTGAGCATTTTTTTGAACATTTCAGCCTAATGATTTTTCATGCAAATTCACACATTTTCAGCAATGCTTTGTAATTTCTTCATCTTCAACTTGTACTGCATATTTTAATCTACAAAAAACATTCAGCTGTTAAAATTTGCTCTTTGAAGACATTTATGCTTCTATTCAAATTCTTTCCACCATTTATACTTAAAATATTGTGCTTTTTTCAACAATTTATTACAGTAAAAGCAACAATACTTCTACTTTCAGCAGTGTTTCGGTAATTCATTTCAACATTTATGCTTTTTCAGCAGTGTTTTGCAAATTCATTTCAGCTGTCAGCATTCACACGCATTTTCTTCAGGAAATGCAATTTTTCTAGTTGTAAAAGTCAGGCACTGCTGTTTCTTGGGGACACTTGGAGAAACTTTTAACGTCCACTAGAGGGCCCCAAACCTCAGTTAGGAAATCCAAAGCTCAGTGACTTCAAGGTTAACTGCAAATATCAACTCTGACTTTTAAAATCTCACAATCTGAAGAGAGAAAACATAATTTCAGTCTGACATACTTGATGATGCTGGACCTGCTGATGCTGGACCTGCTGATTGTGGACCTGGTGGTGCTGGACCTGGTGGTGCTGGACCTGCTGATTGTGGACCTGGTAGCGCTGGACCTGGTGTCTGTGTCCACGTCCCCTCCTCAAGTCAGTCAGTTTATATGTACGGAGGATTCCCTCAGTCATTCTCATTAGCTCCGGGACGCTCCGCCCGAGTGTCTCCCCGTGGCCTCCTGACGTCAGCGGCTGCTGTGACCCTCCTCACATCATCACACACTGCTTCATGTGGGCTGTAATGACACATTAGTCTGAGAATAGACTGAGCCCTGCTTCCTTTATGTTCCTTCCTCCATTAATGCCAACAGAGACTCTAAACACAGTCAGCTTTTACTGTCTGTTTATCTGCAGCTTCTTTTCTGCTGGAGCTGCACAGCATCAAGTCCAGCTTCACTCCCTGGATAAAGTGACCTTTAGTTGGGGAGGAGCAGCAGCTGAAGGGCCGTCTGACAGAACGACAGAGCTGCTGTCTGCTGGGCTGGGAAGGATCGTGTTTCTGTTTCATAAAGTTGGACCTTTGAAGGCCTGAGTCCCTGTAACTAATGATTTAGGGCAACACGTCACCTGCACATGTGCAGCACAGCTTTAATACAACATGACAAAAGGGTTCAGACCTTTGTACTAACACTTTGGTCGTTATAAAAACAAAAGTCACAGCATCAGCTGTAAACACAGATGTGGTGGACAAAAACACCTCATGAGGAGGCATTTACTTAACAAGAAACAGTTCTGATATGAGTTTAACATACAGAGCATCAGCCAGGTTACTCATGTTTAAACCAATTCAGCCTGTAAAACACTCCAATGTCTCCTGTGGCTGTGGAGGAGAGAATAACCCTGGTGATGTCATAGTGAGGTCATCAGGGTGCACTCAGTTTGGGCTCAGAGACTACAGATGTCTAACATCCAGCCTGTGTTACAAACTGGAGGTGAGGAGTTTGAAAGATGTGGCTGTTAACCAGGCAGGGAGGCTCTAAAGAAAGACTCTGTCCAGGTGCATCATGGGAAATGTAGTCAGGATATCTCCCCCTCTGCTGCTCAGATTTAGACTGTTCTGTTTTAATGACTCTCTGAAATCACTTTATTTCCCGTTTGTCTTATTAGAGTGTCAGAATTCTCTCTAATAAATCCCATAATTAAAAAGGTCCATGATGTCTGCTAACATTTGATATGCAAAAACGACATAATGTGACTCTACAGCTTGTTTGTCATTGATGATGCAAAATGATTGATAAGTGAAATCTCTATTTTCTTCTCACTGTAAAACTACTGAGTGTCTGAAGTGAATGAGTGAACATATTTAATATTTACAGAAGTTTAAAAGCAAACGCTCTTTTAAAGAGACGGAGGAGTTTCTGTCCAGAAGGTAAACACTGTGTGACTGGAGACGGTTCTTCTCAGCCGAGTTCACCGTCGGGTCTTTGGCGGGGCCAACATGTTTTACAGGCGCGGTGGAGATGAAGCCTTAAATGGGAGTATTTTATTTTTGAGTCTCATTTCTTTTAAGAATAAAACATGAGACTCACAGTTTAACTGATGTTATCCACAGTCAGTAAACAGCGAGCGGCTCGGAGATGTTTTCATCAGCGGTCACGTCTGTTAGACTGCTACTTACTGTGTTAAACACAAATCACTGATTATATTTGTTGTAACAAGTTGATGTTTATTGGGATTTACACAAGTCTGTTATTTACACTGTTACCTGCAGGCGATGGGGGGCCAAACGTTTTTGTTGGAGGGCTGGATTTGGCCCACGGGCCACAGTTTGACGACAACTGACCTCCTGAATTCTTATTAAATGTATTTCAGCTTGGATCTTTAACAGAAGTTGAACTTGATGAACTCAAAGATGAACAACCAAAGAACTAAACTCAGGATTTGCCCGATAAATTATTTATTAGCTATTGATCTAAGTGACTACCTGAGTGTGTTCTCACATCACTGTTTGCTAATCAGAAGATCAAAGATCTGATTAGAGATATTTAACCAGCTTAACACATAATCATCCAAACACAAACAGCTGATCAGCTGATCAGGAAGCTTCACTAAATCTTCAACAACTTGATCCGATCACAGAAAAACTCTCAAAGCTCTTTAATTACATCACGTCTAAAAGTCAAAGAATCATTCGAGCTGTACAGACTCATGAAGCCAGCTGTGCTGACAGGTGTACCTGTTATTGACCAGTTGCATTGTTGGATACGACGGTGCTCGATTCATCATTCACAGGACACGAGGAGCACCCCCCCCCACCCCCCCAATCTCACACACACACACACACACACACACACACACACACACACACACAGATGTTCGTGAATCAAGTAAAGCCAGGAGGAGCATTCTCCCTCCTCGTCATCTTCACCTCCATAGGTCCGTTAACCCCCCCCCCCACTATAAGCCTGAAACGCACAGATACACAACTTAAACACTATCAGTACATGAACCTGTATGCAGCTGTGTGTGTGGCGGCCAAGCACATGTGGAATAACAATAAAATAAAGTAAAACCAGCAGAGCGGCGGCGGCTGTACAGTCTCTCAGGCTGGGAAGGAAAAGTAGCACTTGATCCAAAAATTCAAGTTTTCTTCTGCAGAAGTTTGGGGGGGTTGGGGGGGCACACCAATCAAAGGCCTTTTCCACCACAGGAACCCAACGAGCCCTAACTCCAGGTTTCTCCATCAACTTTCTGGACCTGATGCTGGGCTCCGAGTCCACGTTCAGGTACCAGCTGGTTTGTTAAGAACGCAGGACGGGTTCAGATTTCAATATTTGACCTGTAAACTGTTTGACCTTAAAAGCTCCAAGTATTGGTGATGTTTTAAACATCCTGTAACATTTCCAGTGCGGAGCTGTTTTCTTTTCCGTTTCCGGGTAGCGGAGGACCAAACAAATCTTAAAAGGTTCAGAAATGATTTCCTGCCGTCAGCTTCTAAAGCTTCAGTCACGTTTCCGTTCAAACTGTCCTGAAAAAAGGAGGTGATGTCATGGTTCTGATGTGGGTAATAAATAACTATTGATCAGAGCGATGCTTTATACAGTCTGTAGTGTGATAATGATTCCCAGACACAGTGCAGCAGTGTTTCTATTGGCTGACCGAGCACATCGGCTTCAACAGAAGTGAACGGAAACGCAGTGAATATTTGTACGTCATGTGACCAAGAACTGAGCAGCGGCACGTTTTATGACGGTATGCAGCAGAGAGACGAGGACCAGGAGCCACCTGTCCTGAAGGACTCAGCTGGCTCTGGACAGCTGGTCTGGAGTCAGTCTTGTGTTCTGACCTCCTGTCAATTCAGCGATGCTGATGATTAACCACATGTACGTGTAAAGAAAATCTTTCCCCTCGTTTGTTTCACAACTGGCTCACCACACAGAACAGAAACAACACCTTCTGTCCCGCTGTCGCCTTTTCAATGAGCGTTCTGGGTTGTATAACAGGGCCGAACCTAGAACCAAGACCTTACAGGTTCCTACAGGTTCAGGTTATGAGAAGCTCAAGGTCCCAGTTCCTGCAGTGGAGAAGAGCCATCAGATATAGACCACGTCCCCCCAACTGGTGACAGGAAGGAGCAGAGAGATGCTACGTGTCTCCTGCCCTCCCCACTACCACACACACACACTTACAGCAGCACGCTCAGCACACACACGTCTGTTTGGACCGGCCCACTTTTATCCTCAACATATTCAGAAGGTTGTTTCCCCAATAGTCCCCAACAAAGTCACTATTTCCTCCTGTTTGTTTGATGAAAACTACAGCGAGCAGCTGTTTGAAACATGAAACTATAGATTTGTGTGTTTTAAAGATTTACATCTTCAGCAGGAACCAATGGGCTTGGAGCTGAGAGCCACAGACAGGACAGAGAGCCACAGACAGGAAGTGAGACAGGACAGAGAGACGGACTGACATGTTGCTGGTTTGAGTCTGAACATGAGGTTTGATGACAAGAAGAAAATGTAGAATAACAGCAGCCTGATCGTTGAATCTGTTGTTCCTACAGCTCCAATCAACCAATCAGCAAACTCTTGAGACTTGCTTCAGTTGTGTAATCCATCTCAGTGAACATCGAGTCAGAATTCATCTCAGTCAAACCTACATTCATCACTCATGGTAAAGCAATTATGGTCATGTTGACAGAAATGAAACCAGACTTGATGTTTGCTGAGATGATTACACACATTTCAAGAGAAATTCATTTTCATACATGATGGTGTTATTCTACATTTCCTTCTTGTAGGAAAAACTGTAAAGACCTGTACAGTACACATTACCAAATGCTCAGTTAAACAACTAACCATTAGTTTCATTATCAGTTAATCTGCTGATTATTTCCTCCATTAAGTGTTTGGTCTATAAACTGTGAACCACAGCCAACAAAACCTCTCAGAGCACAAGGGGACGGCATAGACAAAACACAGAAATGTGATTTACTATAATTTAAAACCAGTAAAAGTAACAAATTCTCACATTTGAGAATCTGAAATCTGAAACTGTTGAGATTTTTGCTTGAATCACAACAATCATCAAAATGTTCTTTTGATCGACTGATTGTTGCAGCTCTATCGTAGTTAAAAAGAAAAAAAACCGGATATGATCGTTGACAGTCTCACCTGAACATCCATTTAGTAGCTGTTCTGGAGCTTTTAATCATATCTTATGATCTTCATCAGTACATGTAGTCGTCATGGAACAGCATGTTCATTTTTCTATTTTTTCTCAACTCTTAAACGACTCCTCGTGCACGTACACAAAAGATCTTTGCAGGCCATGTGATATGACCGAAAGCTCCACAACAGCTACTAAATGGACCTTCAGGTGAGACCGTTTGAAGGTCAAGAATAACCTGAACCTCAACTGATACGATCCTTTGAGCAGTCATTTCAGTTTGTTTCGTGTTGCATTGTGGGTAACGTAGGCATAAAAAAAGACAATCTCTCTGATTCTGCTGCATCGAGTTTGATCCTCTTTGTTTTAAACTGTCCATCTGAGTCTGACAGAGTTCCAGGAGTGAGATGATCAATCTGTGAAGGACGCTTTAAAACAAAAACTCACTGGTAAATATTGTCTGGTAAAGTCAAACTAAATATCTTTGGGTTTTGGACAAAATGGGTCATTTGAAATCTGCACTTGTTTGCTGACACACTAAACGATCAATGGAGAGAATAATGTGAAGGTGAGCAGATGATGAAGTAACAGCTGAATGGAAGCAAAAAGTTTCCGCTCACACTCAGTAAATGTGAAGTCACATGACTCTCGCCACCTCTGAACGTGGTTTCAGTGATCGGAGACGTTCTGTTGAGTATTTACAGCTTCAGATGAAGTTTTTACTGCCAGCTCCAAACAGAAACACACACACACACACACACACACACACACACAGGTCCATCCAGGCCTCTCTTAGCACCAAACACACTATAGTGCAACTGGGTTGGGTGGGTTTTTAGAGGGGTTAGGGTTTGGAGAGCAGGGCATGATGATCCCCCCCCCCAACAGGAAATTGTTCTTCTCCTCTTTAGCCTTTTAAAAAAACAAAATACGTTTCCAAAACAAAAAAATAGTTTCATGAACTGCAGCATTACTGAGAAGACATGCAGTAGATTCAGTTCAGTGTCAGATGTCCGTTCAGTCATCGATGATTAGTTTCCTGGCAGCGGGACACAGTAACATCCTCCATTAACTGCAGGCCGCAGTACAGAGTTCAGCCTCCGACACGATTTCTGTTTTCAAACATCATAATTACACACGGTACAAAAACAGGCTTCAAAATAAAGTAGTGCTGAATTCACTTTTTAAACACTTCAATCACACACTATTTCACATCAAATTTCAACATCACATGGCACCGAATGCAGCACGTTGGAGTAAATGTGTGTGTGAGAAACAGATACCCCACCCCCCCACCCCCACCAGACATGGCACTTTGATAAACAAGAACCTTGTCTTCCATCATGCTGATGCTTAGAGAGAAACGGGCGGAGAGGAGCTCAGCGCTAACTGGCCTCCGTTCAAGTAGAAGCCCTTTCTGACGAGGAATGATCGCGGTTCAGCTTCAGTCCAGTTTTTATAAGTGCAGAGGAAGTGCACGCCAACGCCACTGACGGTTCAGGGGTGGGGAGGGGTGAGGTGGGGTTCTTGTGTCCCTTCTTTTCCAGGCGGGAGACCCTGTGCAGAGTCGAAGCAGCACCCATTTCTTTGTGAGATAAGGCTTTGAGGAGCGTCCTTTGCTAAACCCATTGGCCAACGCTCTGCTTCTCTTGGCCAATAGGAGAACTACCTGCTGTACGGGTCACCGGGGTAACTGTTGGGGCCGACCCCACGCCCCCCGGGGAGGGGGCTGTGAGAGGAGGAGGAGGAGGAAGAGGGGGAAGACAACAGCAGGGAGGAGGAGGGACCCGGCAGGGAGTCGTCGTCTGTCTGTCTGTCAAACACGTCGTCCATGTCCACGGCCAGAGAGAGGCCGGAGGGCTGGGGGCCCGACAGCACCTGGGGGCCCCACATGGGAGCGAGCTGTTCAGACGGGTTGGAAGCCTGGGGAGGGGCATAGGTTTGGGTCTGGGTGATGAGCAGAGGACCTGAGGTGGAGGGGGCCGTCATGGTGGGGTCAGCTGCAGCCCTGGAGGCCCCCGTGCCCGTTTGGGAGCCACGGTGGATGCGGTGACTGACGATGATGTTGTTTCCGAAGCCGCCCATGGAGGCCATGGTGGTGCTCTGCTCCCGCTGGACCACAGCCGTCATACCGCCTTCAGCGATCAGCCGGCGGATTCGTGCCAGAGCATCTTCACCCGAGCCGAACTCTGGAGACTCTCCTGGACCAACGAGAGCGACAACAGAGGTCCCATCAACATTCAAGTTACTCACAGTATTCAAGAGTCATGTGACACACATTTCATCCCTCAGTGTCTCAACGATCTGATACTAGAGCTTTCAAAGTTGGACTGAGATCCACCGCAGACAAAACTGAGACAACTGGGTTTTGTAAATCCTATTATTATTATTATTATTATTATTATTATTATTATTATTATTATTATTATTATTATTATTATTATTACTTCTTCTATTTGGTAGACAATCATGTTCTAAGTTTTATAATGACCGTTCCCATAATGCTTTGGGGCATGTAAACAGGAAGTATAACGTCGCCATGGAGTCGTTTTGGACACTTTATCACTTCCCTCTCATATACGATCAGAAAGATGGTCACAAGAGTTAACTTCTTTCATACATTTGGAAAATCACCTCTTCTGCAAGATACTGAGACAAGATGAACACGGGTTCACAAATCGCTCTGTGCTTGTAGAGACGACTTGGCTTTGTTCCCAGAATCCCATAAAAAGGGAATAAACACCGTGAGTCTATAAACCTTTACGCAAATGATAAAATCTTTAAAGCAACAGCCTGTTTTAAACCACAGATATTATTCAAAGGAGCTTTATTGCATTGAAGTAACTAAGTGATACATGATAATATGCTTTCATCAAACAGGAAGGTTGTTTTAGAGAAATTGGAGACAACAGCAGAGCTCCACTGGAACAGAAGATAAAAATGGCCTTTATTAATTTCTATCCAGGGAACTAAGACCTGCAACTGAGCCTTAATTAGGTTGAACCCGGGAAAGCGATCAGACAGCTCTGCAAAGATATGACCCTGAGACGGCGGCGGCAGCAGACAGCACAAACCTCTGGCTATCAGCATCTGTCAATAATCTGGTCCGTTTAGAGATAATAAAAGCTGTGCACATGTTGCTGATTCCACTGCAGTTTCACAGAAAAAAAACAACTTAAATAAAATCTAGACATAGTTTCTCTTTAGCCAAGCAAAACTTGTTTCAACTTCATGCACACAACTAAAAGAACTTTCACAATAAGGGAACTGGTATACAAATTTAGCAAATGCTGCAAAGTCACATGTATATCACAACAGAACAAATGGAGTTAATAAAGTGGTGTTAAACCCTCAGTGTGGCTGTGTAGCAGACAGTGGAGCAGTACCAGTACTAGCGGTGGACGTGTTAGCCTCTGAAGCGTCCCCCTGGCCCCCATCCTGAGCCCTGCTGGTCTGAGACGCATCCAGCTGCCCTGGAGCTGCTCCACTTGTGGATGGAGTCTCAGGAGGGACATCTGAGGAGAGAAGCAAGAGAAGTTCAATGATCCTTTAAAAGAAACTAGAAAGTGTCAGTATCCAGTGTTAGATATCATAGGATACTATCTACATTGTGTTAATATGACATGTCACAGTAGAACGACCATTTCTCACAGGGATGTCAGTGTTTGGTTCATTATTGACTCCTGAACAGTGTTTAATTAAGTCCAGACTGTAAAACACGTAACAATAAACAACCTAATGTCTCATCTGACTTCAAAAGACACTTACAGACTCAAGACACTGAAGGATGTAGGGCTGCAATTAATATACTCAGTATTAGTTAGTCTGACGATTCATTTCTCGATTAATCAATTCATTGTTTGGTAAACAATGTTTGGTATAAAATGTCAGAAAATAGTGAAAAATGGCAGAATGACATGTTGACAAATTTATATTGCTTTTTTTGTCCTAAACCATATATTTAAATCAACTATCTTAAAAAACTATGAAAAAAGTAGCATTGTGTATTGGAGCTGGTATAGTGGAGTATCATAGAGTTAGCATTGTGAGTTGGTATAGTGGAGTATCATAGAGTTAGCATTGTGAGCTGGTATAGTGGAGTAT
>VMKM01004800.1:0-12307 GCA_008360985.2 Macquaria ambigua | reverse complement strand
CTCATCATTCATGGAAAAGCAGGATTTTACTGTTGGAGCTCATTTTCAACTAGTTTGTATCTAATGATTCATTCTGGATTCATCTGCTGATTCTTTTCTCCATTCATCCATTGATTGATTGATTGATTGATTGATTGATTGATTGATTGATCACAATGAACCAGAGCCCAAAGTAACTCCTTCACAACCAACAGTCCAAACCTCAACATTATTAATAATTCAAAGGAAAAGCAGCAAATCTTCACATCTGAGAAGCTGCAACCAGGAAATTATTTTACGGCAAAAAAATGACTCAAACAAAGCTGTCGGACAATATTTCCCTCTGAGATGTGGTGGAGTAGAAAATAGCATGAAAAGAAAATGCTCGAGTAAAGTACAACTACCTCAAATTTGTACTTAAGTACAGTACTTAATAGTAAATGTACTTAGTTACATTCCACTGCTGCTAATTAGGTTAAATAACCCAACAGTGCCCCCAAATCCCAGACCTGTGGTTCCAGCCTGTTTTACTTGTGACTCTTTAATATGAAGCAGCTTCTCTGTTTCCGCTCGTCAGACGCTTCATGTCTGTAAGTTTTGAGCAGTTCAGTTGAAGAGTGATTTCCTCCTCTGAGCCTTACATTTTAGTCATGTTAGAGGCATAAAAGTGTAAAACTCCACATGAAAAAAAACAGATTAGAGAAAAGTTCAAAAAAGTTCTTTCTTTCTAAGCGAAGGCTCATTAGATGAATTTAATGGGCCATGAGGTGATTAACAGGATGGGAAAACAGAAAAAATACAAAATTATCAATATATTTATTTTTTCACTTTGCTCAAATCTTTGAGGGGTTTTTGTGTGAATTGCTGGATAGGTTTACGTCCTCCTGGGGTCTAAAAAGTATTCACATAAATCTGAAGGGGAAATTTGACTCTGAACACAAACAGTGACGAGGGGCTACAAAATAGATAAATGCTTAGCTTTAATGTGTCATATGTAAAAACTGGCTGTAGAGGTCATCCAGAGTCCACTAGAAGTCTGTATGTGAGGTGAAACTTAAACCTGCTGCAGACATGTTTAAAGTCATAAAGATCAGTTTGACTGCATCACTGTCTTTATGCACTGGGTCCATTTAGTTTTACCTGTGAATGTATAGAAATGCCTAAACCTATTGATACTTTACATGAAAATAGTGTTTAATGATGCTTGATTTAATCCATTGATTACTGACTTTGTTTTTATGTACAAACTGCAAAAGTAGTTTTTCTTGTTTCGGTCACTTCTCTGAAGTCTGTAGCAGAAACAATGCAACAGTTTTCCTTTTGCTAATATTCACTATTCAGGAAATACACATACAAAATATTTCTAGAGCTCAAATAATTTTTATTTCTAAAAAACACAAATCTTTCACCATGTATGACCGATGGACGTCACTGATTATCTGACAAACTGAAGACGTCAGTTCACAGCAACCTCATTATTAAAGGCACCAGAACTAATCTGCTTTACGGAAACTGACTCCTCATCAAAAAGAATGATTTTTCTTTCTTTTGTCAGGTTTTATTAACTTAATTTTGTACAACTTCCTGTTTCAAATGTTTCTCAGTTAGGTAATTTAATGAAGTCAGTACCTCTGCTTGTATTTCACATTGTATTGGGAATAAAACACCACATATAGTCTAAAGTTTAGAAGCATTTTTCTGACTGTGTGAAACATTGGAATCGTCCCTCTTCCTGACTTACGTCATTAGCATATCCACCACTCAGCGCCCAGTGAGTGCGTGACGTAAATGAGGAAGTGTTTTCATACACCTGCTAGAGAGGAGACGGAGGGTCAGACAGGTAAAAACGTCCACTCTGACGCATGTTTTTTCGGGTTTAATATGTTTATGTCGAGCTGAGGTCGCCGCTTCGACTGAAAAACACAGACGTGAACAGCTGCTTTCCTTTAAACCGGAGTTTTTAGGTGTTAGCTAGCATCTTTAGCGGCTAGCGACAGCTAGCTAATATTAGCAACTCCGTCAAGCTAACCGCTGTTGGCCAGAACACGAGCGGAAATCAGAATCAGAATCAGAAATCCTTTAATAGTCTCACAGTGGAGAAATTTACATTGTTACAGCGCATTTAAGAGGTAGAATAAAAGATAAATAGGGATATAAATGGAAAAATAATTAAAATTATTAAATAATAAGTAAGTAAGAGCACGGTAGGTACACATCCATAAAGTATATGAAGTGTATAAGGTGAAAAAAGTGTGTGGTAGTGTGTGTGTGTGTGTGTGTGTGTGTGTATATATATGGGGCGATTTTGTCTTAAACATAAACATATCAAATTTGCCAGAATAACTGAAGAAGTTAAATCGTACATGTTAAATAATTTTATCGTAAAGATTGAATCGAAAGCTCAAAAAAAGACACTAAAATAATATTATTACGTATGATGCGCAGTAGCTAATGTTTTATTTTGAAGTTCCTCGCGGGAAGCGGGGTTAGTTTGACGTTGGTCACCTGCAGTGACGAAATTAAAATAACGGTTAAAAAACGGACAAAAACAGTCAAATAAACAACCGGTTTGTCTCGGCAGTGAAGCTATTTAACGTTAGTTATTTTACGTTAAGTTTGTAACGTCACAAACAATGAGGGAGGATGCGTTTTGATTTATGTGCTAATGATCATTTCAAAGTCAGGTCACACTTCATAAAAACTAGTACATTTACATACAAATAATTCAACTACAAATTGTATCTGTAGAAAAGGCGAACATAGTTATAAATCTGGACTTAGATGTTGACAAAAGCCTCACGGTGGTATAATTTGTCCAGAAACTTTAATAAGACATTCTCAATTTTATTTTTTACAACTACAAATCTTTTCTACAAAACTGAATTTCTCATGTAGATTTACATTAAGAAACACGGAAGGTGGATCGGAGATGTAACTGCTTTTACATATTATTAGGTAGTTTAATCTTTGATGATGGATCATATTTATTAAACTGATCATAGGTAAAATTCTTTTTAATACAATATTTTATTCGTTTTTTTATTAATAACCGCACTGCACAGAGTACTAACCTCTATGTAAAATGAAGAATAAAGTTAAAATGGTTGTTAAATAAATGTAGTGAAGTAAAAAGTACAATATTTCCTTCTGACAGTTAGTGGACGAAAAGTAGAAAGTGGCAGCAAATGCAAATACTCAAGTAAAGTACAAGTACCTCAGATATGTGCTTCAGTACGGTACTTGAGTAAAAGTACTTAGTTACTTTTCACCCCTGGCTTTCTTGTTACTGTACTACAGTAATTAGTTTTATTTATAATATTGTTGAGGTGGGTGAGGGAGAGCTGCAACGTGTAGTCGATTAAAAAATAAAGTACAAGTACCTCACATGTGCTTCAGTACAGTACAGAAGTAAATGTACTTCACTATTTTCAACCACTAGACAGTAGTTTTCTGTCAGTGGAAGTCTTTATGTTTTGTGTCTTTTTCACTGTCTGTGTGGTCCTTTAAGAATGAAGAAACTGGTTTATTCTGCACTCTCCGGTCCACTAACGTCTCACACTCGGCTCACTGTGTCTCTGTGTGTCCCAGTAGAACCAGTCCAGTCCAGCAGCAGCAGAGTGCAGGTGTGTGTGATGAGGCTGCCTTCGACGCTGTAGTGTTTGCTGGGCAGAGCTTCAGGATGGAGATCCTGGTGGCCAAGCTGCTCGGCCTGCTGGGATTGTTCGGCCTCATGCTGGCTGGTGTACTGGTCCCAGTGCGCCTCCTGCTGGTCGACTACGACAAGGCGCACAGATACAGGAGGGCTCTGTCTCTCTGCAACTCGTTCGGAGGAGGCGTTTTCCTGGCAACGTGCTTCAACGCTCTGCTGCCGGCTGTCAGAGACAAGGTGACACACACACACACACAGAGATTACAGATTACTGTAAAGTAAAGTGCAACATTTTTAAACACGCCTGATAAATTCACTTTGTCCTCACATCATGAACATCACAAACACGTCTGTTCACAGGAAATCTGACGTCAACACGACGTCACAAAAGAGTGTAATTTTACTGTAATATCGCACCTTATTTATCATGTTATAGTGTCTTTGTTGAAGAGTTAGCTGCATGAAGAGGCAAATACATTTTAACCAAACAGAAACTCGTAGGATAAAGATAGAAAAACAAACACAGGTCACAAGTAGAAACATGAAGAAGTGTGTGGAGGACCAAACCTCACTTACTCTGAGCGAAGAGATGAGCTGAACACGGCTGTAATAAAAGACAGGAGTTACAGTTCTTCCTGGGAGCGATTGTGAAACAGTGAAAACAGAACAGAACACATTCACTGACCGTTATAACAACTCAGAAAAAGATTCAAAAGGACTTGGATTTGAAACCAGATTCAGAACCAATAAAATGCCGTCTGAGCGCAGTGATCAGCTGGAGGCGTTTGTGTCTGAGCTGATCTCCAGTCTGTTTTGACTCTCCTCAGGTGGCCGACGTGTTCCAGCAGCTGAAGATCAGCAGCGACTATCCTCTGGCTGAGACGATGATGATGCTCGGCTTCTTCCTCACCGTCTTCGTGGAGCAGGCCGTCCTCACCTTCAGGAAGGAGAAACCGTCCTTCATAGACCTGGAGACCTTCAATGCCGGCGGCTCCGAGGCCGGCAGCGACTCCGAGTACGACACTCCCTTCATCTCCTCAGCACGGGGCTCGCCAGGCGGCGGCGGTCGCCGTTCCCACGGACACCAGCACGGACACTTCAGCCCCGCCGAGCTGGCGGGGGCGGGACCTCTGCGGCTGGCCAGCCTGGTCCTGGCTCTATCGGCTCACTCGGTGTTTGAGGGCCTGGCACTCGGCCTGCAGGAGGACGGAGGCAAGCTGGGCGGCCTCTTCCTGGGTGTGGCCGTGCACGAGACACTGGCCGCCGTGGCGCTCGGGGTGAGCATGGCCAAGGCGTCGCTCGGCATGAAGGACGCCTCCAAGCTGGGTGTCACGGTCAGCCTGATGATCCCGCTGGGGATGGTGGTGGGAATGGGCATTGAGTCGGCTCAGACACTGGCGGGCGCCGTGGTGTCGGTGGTGCTGCAGGGACTCGCCGCCGGCACCTTCCTGTTCGTCACCTTCTTTGAGATTCTGTCCCGAGAGCTGGACGACAAACAGGACCGGCTGCTCAAAGTGCTCTTCCTCATCCTCGGCTACGCCGCACTCGCCGCGCTCGTCTTCATCAAGTGGTGACAGATAGGAAGTGCACGACAAACACACACAGCACAAACAGCAATACCAAAGGAAAACTGTGAGCTGTGAGAGGCTGAAACATCTGGAGAAGCTGGACGAACACAAACCTCAGCTGTCTGTGGTTTAAACTGTTTGAACAGAAAGTTAGTTATTGAGATGTTTTTACAATGAAACTTAAAGAGTAACGTAACCCCCCACCCCCCGAGTGGTGTAACATGACACCTTGCTGCAGTGATGTACAGGTGTACTCTAGGACACTGTGACATCACTGTTTTCTTTTAAACAAACAAAGTTTTACATTTCAAGTTTCTCACCAGAGCTCATCGTGCCCCCTGAGGTCGATCAAACATATTGAATGCATTTCTGTCTTCGTAATGCATTTAAAACTGATTTTTGGAAGAAATTCTAAACTAAATTGTTTCCATCCACGTTTACTTGCTCGCAGTCTTCTTCTTCCCTGCCTTTGTTGGTGCATTCCTACTTTTATTGGCACATTACCGCCCCCACCTGTCGATGTTGGGAATATCATGAAACACTGGCAGGACTGTTGATGTGCACAAGCTGCTAACAAGACAGAGAGTAAAAGTACTCATATTAATATCAGAATAATATATATTATAATATTGGATTATAATTATTGATTTATTAATGTGTTCATCACTTTAATGTTGCAGCTGGTGAAGGTGGAGCTACTTTTAATGACTATGTACTGCTGGGTAGTTTAACTATAACAATACATAATTTATTTTTTAATTATATTTTTTATTAACAATCTGAATCTGCAAAGTAACTAAAGCTGCCAAATAAATGTAGTGAAGTAAAAAGTACAATATTTCCCTCTGTGATGTGGTGGAGTCGAAGTGTAAAGTAACATAAAATAGAAATACTCACAATTGTACTTCAGTACTTGAGTGAATTTACTTTCCACCACTGCAAAAGTCAAATACAAAGAAGTTAAATATATATTAAGGTGTTGAGTTACTCTTTAATAAACCTGCTGTGTCTCTATATGAAGTTGTTCTCTACAGTCAGACCCTTAAATCAAAACACCGGAGCCTTTTAAAGATAGTCACGATGTTTCCATCTTCATCTCATCTTTATTTTTATGACCCTTTCCTTGTTGTACGTGTTTATATCGTGATCTCGAACAGTTTTGTATTTATGATGTCATCATTGTCTCATATTTCTCTTGTGTTAGTTGACATTAAACAGATTATTATCGTGCTTGGTATTTAAGAATAGCTTGATTATTTATTTGGTGTAAACAGCAGCAGACACAGTCCAGCAGAGTCCAGTCCTCCCTCTCTGTTAGCTCTGAGGGAAACATCTGGCTCTTTAGCTGCTCAATGCTCCACTATGTTCACCAGCTGGTCTCTTAACTGGGTCTGACATGTAAATATTGTTTTTCTGTTCAGTCAATCCCTGAACCTGATATAATCCTGTTTCTTCTCATCCAGCTAATCTGGTTCTTTGAAAGCTGTTTGATTTGTTGATCCTGGATGAAGTTATCTTGAATAACAATGCGCTCTTATTTTGAAATAAAGGTAAAATGAGTAGAAAACATGATCAGCATTGATGTGATTGGCTGAGTGCTGATCATGTGATTGCAGTTACATGAGGTAGGTGTGTTGGGAATCCTCCCAGCATGCACTGGGGCAATAGACTTTCAATAGACTTATAGATTTGAGTCTCATGTGTTCTGCATTTTTACTGATGTTATTCTACATTGTTCTCCTTTGATCATAACTTAACATATTAATATTAATGTGGTCAGACTGATGGATGAGAAAGAGGCTTTTCACTGATAATCATGCTGTGAAAATGAAACCTCACTAAAATCTCTTAAAAAGCAGCTTTAATTGCAGTAACATTATTCAGCAAAGTGAGTTCTGCAGTTAATAATTTAATAAGTTTTAATGTTCAAATGAAATGTCACATGTTCTGCCTCCATTTGTCTTTTAACAGTCAGAATCTTTTGAGTTTATGTCTCTTTGCTCTCAGTGTCTTGAACTGTATTTAGTTTTATATTTGATCATGTATCAGAAGTATAAGGTAACTCTTCATTATGAAAATTAAATTGATAATTACACCAACAGATCAAAATGATTTCTCAGTAACCTGCACCTCTCATCGTCAATAATAATTATATCGACACTCTGTGGCTATAAATCTAAGACAGCAGCCGTTTGTATCTGAACATGACTTCTTGTTTGTGGTTCACAGTGAAACGTCTTCTTGGTCCTGATCCAGCTGACTGCAGATTTGGGTTTAAGGACTTGTTGCTATGACAACAGATGATTTAAAACCAGCTTCAAAGAAGTGAATAATCCAGACATTATAATCTGGGTAACTCTGTGGTCCACATGCTGTGTTCTGACTCCTGTTTCTCCTCAGAGGCCGGCCACTCCGCTGTGACGAGTCGACATGTTATTGGATCACAGGTCTGATGACATCAGCCGCAAGGTAACTAATACACAGCCTGTTACCACACTGTGTGGTCAGAGTTATTCTGGAAATAATAAAAATAGTAATTAACCTTATAACTAATCCTATAATTGTTTTTTTCCCATTAAAAGGGAACAAGAACTTAATTGAACTAATAAACCATTATTATATAACATTTAGTGCATTTTCCATTTGGAAAGTAACTAAGTACATTTACTCAAGTACTGTCATCAAGTACAATTTTGAGGTACCTGTACTTTACCTGAGTATTTTCATTTTCTGCTACTATATATGCAGTACTTCTACTCCACTACATCTCAGATGGAAATATTGTACTTTTAATTCCACTACATTTATTTGATAACTAACTTACTTTGCAGATTCAGATTAATAATATAAAATATAATTTACAAATAAATTATGATGTATTATTATGGATAAAGATAAAACTTTATTGATCCCTGGGGGGAAATTCACAAGTTACCCAGCAGTATATAAAGTAACTAAAATTAAAATTGGCTTTAAGTGAAATGTGAAATGGGCCATAATGTGGAAAGTGAAAATGTGCTGCATGAATGTTACAACAGACATCACAGCACACAGATGTGTGGAGAGGTGTTGTGTACGAGGACTGGCTGCTGCTCTGGTTTATATGAATGGAACACACCTGACTCAGGTGATTAACCTCCGACAGGTGTGCAGCCCTGGAGACAGAAAACAGAGGAACGGCAGGGCGAACCAATACTTATAATTTTACTCTTAATAATCTTAATAATAAAAATAAGAGTCAAATTACACTCTGAGCAGTTTAGACCTTTTTCAATTCAATTCAGTTTATTTATATAGCGCCATATCATAAAGTTATCTCAGGGCACTTTTTCATATAGAGCAGGTCTAGACCGACTCTTTATATTTACAGAGACCCAACAGTTCCCACCATGAGCAGCACCATGCGGGCTATACCTTTGGCCGCTAAACATCACGGACATTGTTCTTTGTTTGTTTGTTTCTTTCACACTGGTGAATTAAAAACGACTGATTTTACCACG
The DNA here is from genome assembly GCA_008360985.2 of Macquaria ambigua. NCBI lineage: Eukaryota > Metazoa > Chordata > Actinopteri > Centrarchiformes > Percichthyidae > Macquaria > Macquaria ambigua. The sequence goes on along the minus strand of VMKM01004800.1, from coordinate 3,611 downwards.
TGAAGACACGTTAAAGCCCTGCTATCTGCTGGTGTCTTTCTTTGATACGACCACCAGGAGTCACTAAAACACCTAGAGGAAACGCTGGGACTCTGCTCCCGCGTTTCCTCTAAACTTCCCGTTGATATTTTCCTTTAAACTTCCTGTTGATACTTCCTCTAAAACAAGTCAGAGACTTTAAAATCCTCCACAGAGGAGCTTTAAGTTGGAGGTGAACTCCTTTTTGTCTGCTGTCTTTCATGTGGATTAGGGCTGCAACTAACAACTATTTTCTATCGATTATTTCTACGATTAATCGATGAATCGGATAAAAACGCACAAAAAACAGTGTTCTTTCAAATTGACACTATCAACACACAAAAACAACATACATGTGCAAAATATATATACTGTATATAATCATTAAATTGCCATAATTGTGATTGGATTATCTCTACGGGTAGTGCTTGCTAGACTAACGTTAGCCATACCGTCTCTGCTCTGCTCAGTCAAACACACACGGGTTAGCCAGTTAACGTTAGTTAAATACACTTGTCATGCAATATTGAGCAAACAACGGCTATTAGATAAACGAGAAGCCTGCTGTGAGACGCAAAACTCAATACATGCCATGGGTCGTTTAATTAAGATTTTGTAGTAACTTACCCTCCCTTACAACATGTTTACGTTTGAAATGTTCACGCATTACTGTGGTGCCCCCGTGCCATGAAAGTTCGTTTTTGCACAGTTTGCAGGTAACACAGTTTTTACTGTTATTTAAAGTGAAGTGCTCCCACGCTGTTGAAGATTTTAGTCGAACAGTTTTCTCAATGCTTTTCTCCGTCACTGCCATTTTTTGAATGTTTTTTTTTGAAGTGATGTAGCCAGCTCCGCGACACAGCGTGTAACAACATAGACCCAACAAATCGATAAGGAAATTCGTTGCCAACTTTTTTTGTAATCGAATTTTATCGATTTTATCGATTCGTTGTTGCAGCCCTGTTGCAGCTGGAGGGAAACAACATGCAGGAAAACCAGTTCAGGTGTATCTGACTGCAGTCCTGGTCTTGGACTCTGGTTGACCTGCAGGTGCATCATTGCGTCACAGCTGCTTCCTGAACTATCAGACCTGATCCCGGCGTGACGCCAGCCTCTAACAGCACTGATTGGATTAGTGCTGATGCACCAGAGATTGATTGTTTATTGACACACTTAAACCAACTCTGACAAATCCTAACGTCATGATCTGGACCTCTGAATTAATCCCAGAGTTTAGGTCGGCTATAATGTGATCAATAAGAGCTCCATCTACAGATTATAGAGCTGGAACTCAGCGGTTGATCAAGATTTAACTTCCATAAGAAGGATTTTCTGATCAGAGTCTGAACCTAAACATCAGCTCTGTCCAATCAGATCTGTTGGCATCTTTCTGTGATGTCGTCCAATTTGATGCCAGACTCCTGAATCACCGGACTACTGTAGTCTGACAGTCTGTAGTCTGACAGTCTGTAGTCTGACAGTCTGACAGTCTGGAAGTCTGGCGGTCTGACAGTCTAGTCTGACAGTCTGGAAGTCTGACAGTCTAAGTCTGGCGGTCTGACAGTCTGTCTAGTCTGACAGTCTGTAGTCTGACAGTCTGGAAGTCTGGCAGTCTGTAGTCTGGAAGTCTGTAGTCTGTAGTCTGGAAGTCTGTAGTCTGACAGTCTGGAAGTCTGTAGTCTGACAGTCTGGAAGTCTGGCGGTCTGACAGTCTGTAGTCTGACAGTCTGTAGTCTGGAAGTCTGTAGTCTGACAGTCTGGAAGTCTGTAGTCTGGCAGTCTGGAAGTCTGGCGGTCTGACAGTCTGTAGTCTGGAAGTCTGTAGTCTGGCAGTCTGTAGTCTGGAAGTCTGTAGTCTGGCAGTCTGGAAGTCTGGTGGTCTGACAGTCTGTAGTCTGGAAGTCTGGCGGTCTGTAGACTACAGGGAAATATTGTACTATTTACTACATTACATTTATTTGATAACTTTAGTTACTTTGCAGATTCAGATTAATAATGTAAAATATAATTAACAAATAAGTTATGATATATTATTATAGGATAAATTAAGACTGTATTGATCCCCGGGGAGAAATTCACAAGCTACCCAGCAGTATATAAAGTAATATATATAAAATAAATATAAATAAATTAAAATGAACTCCACCTTTACCAGCTGCAACATTAAAATGATGAACACATTAATGCATCAATAATTATAATCCAATAATATATATTATTCTAAAATGGGCCATTCTGCATATGGAGCACTTTCATTTTTGGTACTTCAAGTATATTTTGATTCTGATACTTTTAAGTAAAATTTTGAATGCAGGACTTTTACTTGTAATGGAGTATTTCTACAATGTGGTATTACTACTTTTACTTAAGTAGCAGATCTCAGTACTTCTTCCGCCACTGACAATTTTTAAAGACATTCTCAAATCTTTTCTACACATTCACAAACTTGAATTTCTCATGTGGCCTACAGGAACCTACAGGATCCTCTGACCTCTCTGTCGACAGTTCAGCCAAAAAGGAGTAAAAGGAAACAACAACAGGATCCAGTCTGGGATCAGGTCCAGCAGCAGGACCAGATGCCACAACAAAGGCGTGTGAGGTGTTGTTCCATCTTTAAGCCTCTTAGAGCCTGTAAGTCTGCCTGCCTGCCTGCAGCCGGCCTGCAGGGCTGCCGTTGGCCCTGATCACAGTGTGATGATTTAATCCTTCAGTGGAAAAGGTTAGCTCGCCTTTGGCTCTCACAGGTTTGTCACCCTGCCAGCCGCAAACACACAGAGAGGAAGACCAGCAGAAGACTTGGGAGGCATGGAGGAGCTTCTGTTACCGAGCAGCGAGGAGGAGGTGCGATCCGAGCACAGTTCATATGTTCCTGGAGACACCGGGAGGGACATGGGGGACCGAGTGAAGACTTTCGTCAAAGTGACGGTGAAGGAGGATATTATTAGGAACGTGAGGGATTTTTGTAAGAGGAACGCGCTGCTGACGCTGTCGGTCGTCGCTGTGCTGACCGGCTGCACGCTGGGCTTCACGCTGAGAGGAACTCAGCTGTCCACACAGGTACGACTCACCTGTCAGGACAGAAGGTTTCCACTACTGTTGATCCTGTACTTTATTTTTAACGTCCAGACTCAGCTGCTGGGACTCTGCTCCTCCGTTTCCTCTAAACTTCCCATTGATATTGTCCTTTAAACTTCCTGTTGATACTTCCTCTAAACTTCCCGTTGATACTTCTTTTAAACTTCCCATTGATACTTCCTCTAAACTTCCCGTTGATACTTCTTTTAAACTTCCCATTGATACTTTCCTCTAAACTTCCCGTTGATACTTCTTTAAACTTCCCGTTGATACTTCCACTAAACTTCCCATTGATACTTCTTTTAAACTTCCCGTTGATACTTCCTCTAAACTTCCTGTTGATTCTTTCCTTTTAACTTCCCTTTGATGCTTCCTCTAAACTTCCCATTGATACTTCCTCTAAACTTCCCATTGATACTTCTTTTAAACCTCCTGTTGATACTTCCACTAAACTTCCCATTGATACTTCCTCTAAACTTCCCTTTGATACTTTCCTCTAAACTTCCCATTGATACTTC
>VMKM01004799.1:0-12332 GCA_008360985.2 Macquaria ambigua | reverse complement strand
GCAGCACTAAGGCTATCATTTCCTACATCCACATGAATATTAAAATCACCTACAATAATTATTTTATCTGTTTTAAGGACTAAACCTGATAAGAACTCAGATAAAATTCAGAATACGGTCCAGGAGCTCGGTACACTATAACAAATAGAATTGGCTGTAGTATTTTCCAGGTTGGGTGTGAAAGACTAAGAACAAGGCTTTCGAACGAGTTATAATTTAGTTTAGGTTTGGTTTTGATTAATAGGCTTGAGTCGAAGATGGCTGCAACTCCACCTCCTCGGCCTGAGCCTCGAGGAATGTGAGTATTAATGTGACTGGGGGGAGTGGATTCATTTAGGCTAACATATTCATCCTGACACAGCCAGGTTTCAGTAAGACAGAATAAATCAATATTATGATCTGATATTAGATCGTTCACTAGAACAGCTTTAGATGAGAGAGATCTGATGTTTCAGAGTCCACATTTAATTCTCCTATTTTGTTGTACTGTTGCAGTGGTGGTTTTAGTCTTTATTAGGTTTTTATGTTTAACTCCTCTTCTGTTTACTTTTGATTTAAATAATTTAAGTGGTCGGGGGGCAGACAACCTCTCTGTGGAGTTTAGGGTGGGTAACTGCTCTAATGGAAGCGCAGAGAAGCGTGTAGGACTGCAGCTCTGCCTCCTGGTCTGGACAACAGACTGTATTAAGTCTGTGGTCTGAACTCTGAGCTGTCATGGCTTTGGGCCACTAATAAATTCGGCCAGATTTCTAGATATGAGAGCGGCTCCATCCAAAGTGGGATGAATGCCATCTCTCCTAATCAGACCAGGTCTTCTCCAGAAAGGCCGCCAATTATCTACAAAGCCCACATCATTACCTGGACACCACCTCGACAACCAGCGGTTGAATGATGACATGCGGCTATACATGTCATCGCTAGTAAGATTAGGTAGGGGGTGGGTTATCACCATTTCTTGTTGGAGAGTCCAAGGGCTCAGTCAAACGTAGGTACGACCCAATCATGTTTTTGCTTTTGATCGTGAGCCGAGTCATTTTGTTAGGACTGGGTTCCGATAGCTGCTTTGTTTGGCAAAATACCTGAAATCTCATATCAAACCTTTTGTCTGTGCTCACTCAAAACATTCAGGTAGCAGACTTTCATTGTCAGCCAGGGCTGAAAACGAAAAACATCACCAACATATCTTATTATTATATATAATTCCATTTGTGACTGGACAAAATAAACTTTTTGCATTTGTCTAGTAACCTAATGTCTGCAAGTGGGTGTCTGGACCAACAGGAAAAAACACTCAAACACCAACAAGACCTGTTCAGCAAGACCATCAGTGTAACTGTTGTAATTATTATTTACATAAGTTATAGTTATAAAGACAAATTATCATTCCTAAGACCAAGTGAAAGATTTAATGTAAATTGTATTCATTTATTTATTATTTCATTTGATACAATAGTATAGTAGTAATAGAAGTCAAGGTCAGAGGTCACATTGGGCTGCTCTCGCGAGCAGTAGGAATCTGGCAAGCAAGGAGCAAGAACATATGTGCCGTCAAAGTTTGTCAAACCAAAGTGGATTTCAAGATTATTCCCTTTGTTGCATGCAGCCAACGAGGTATCGTTTTGTTTTCTGTATTTTACGTTATTTACTTTGTTAAAAGGTATTGTACATGCTCGTTTTATGCTAGGTTAATGTTGTCTTTTATGTTTTCGTCATTACATGACTTTGCATCCAAAGGAGCCAGTTGAGGTGGTTCGGCATCTGATCAGGATGCCTCCTGGGTGCCTTCCTTCGGAGGTTTTCTGGGCACATCCAAGTGGTAGGAGACCTCCGGGGTAGACCCACAACACGCAGAGAGATTATATATCTCATCTGGCTTGGGAATGCCTCGGGATCCCGCTGGGAGGAGCTGGAAAATGTTGCTAGGGAGAGGGACATCTGGACTACCTTGCTTAGACTGCTGCCAACGTGACCTAAGCAGCAGAAAATGGATGGGTGGATGAATGGATGATCGTGTCACACCAGCATCAGTATAGGCAGAGTCCTCCAGCTGAACTTTTATGCATATCATAGCAAAGACCTTTAAGAACTCTTGTATTTGGTTACTGGCAAACATTGAAAGCTAACCCTAATCAGATTGCATGATTAATATTCTGCAACCTATCTGGGTACAGGTTGTGGTGGAAGTAGGTTAAGCAAAGGAGCCCAGACATTCTTCTCTCCAGCCACATCCACAAACGCCCAGTTGGACGTGCCTGGAATATCTCCAAAGGGAGGTTTCCCAGAGGCATCCTGAACAGATGTCCAAACCACCTCAACTAAATGCTCTTGACAGTACTGCGGATGCATTCAGATTTGATAAAATTATATTGAACCCCAACTCTACTATTCGTATTGAGTATCTACACTGAAGTGTAGTTTATATGGTGACTGCTCTTGAAACAACATTTTGTAATATAAATATTATGAACTCATATGAATACTACTTTTATTCTTTTAAGCATAATAAACAATGATGAGAATGGATTAAGTACTAGACAATGAGTACTGATTAAAGAGGAAGAATATATATATTCCATTCTTTCATCTGTCAGTAAAATGCAGTATAGTACAATACCAACAGTATGTCTAAGGTCTAATTAATAAGAGTCTGTAGTGACAATAATGGATAATGCTAACTGCCCCAACAAAAAACTAAATGTGAAATCTAACCTTTTCCTTTGTGTTTACAGGTTTGCTGTTGTTTCCTGAACAGGTCACAATTTTAGACATATTTGGTAAGTCCCAAAATGAACAACTGTGAAAAACAAAAAACTGGATGCCTGGTACTTGGAACATTATAGAGCTTATGACTTGGTCATATCTACTACTGGACAACTAAGGCTTGTTGGGGTGCATGAACTGACACCTTCTAAATGCCACAAAAGTAAATGAAAAATACTTTTTGCACTTCAATGAATTAATACTTTTGCATGTGAAATCAATCCTCACATGTCTGTCTGTAAGTATGCATGTATATTGAACGAGTTATTGGTGGCAATTATCATTCCTTCCATACAGACATTTCACTAATGAAAGATAAATACAGCATTTGCTGTCCTTTTTCAATGTAAAAATGATACTCTGCTAAAGGCCTTGGCAGTTTGACTTACACAAATATTGGGAATTTCCTAAAGTTAATATTTGGTGTGAATAGGATTGTGAAAAGGGATGATTGTGAATCAATGAATTAAATGTAAGTTATGGCCAAATTTGTACTACAACTAATACCACTGTTTTTATTCTTGTTTTTACTAGATCCTTTTGGATGGGCTGACATGGCAGAGAAAAGGCCAGCCAAGCTGCGAGATATTCTGAATCCTGATGACACCAGGAAGCTAATTCCTGATGGAATTCCAGAGACAATGGAGCAGCTTATGGATGAAGTCAGGAAAGTGTGTGGGTTAAATGGGAATTTAAGACTGCAGTACCAAGTCAGAGACTTTGGAGATGCACTAGTGAACTTGACATCTACTGCAGAACTTGAGGATTTGGCAACTGTCAAGGTCATCCCAATAACTGATGATTGCAGCCAAGAATTTTATCTCACTGTCTGTGATGATCTCTACAAGAACTCAGATGTGGCCAAGAGAGTTTCATATCAACATTGTCACACATGACACTGAACTGCAGTTATAAAAGGGAAATGCGGTGTATAGGTAAAACATGACAAGGTTGACACTGAATTCAAAAACAAAGTCAGATATTCTGGAAACGGTAGCTGAAGAGATATTCAAGTACAAAGCCTACCCAACAGATGCTGACTTCAGTGACATTGCCAAAGCACTAATCAAGAAGCACCTGAGGCATGGGTTGCTACAGCTGGAAGCAGCGGCTGAAGACAAAAAATGGGCAACTACTGAACTCAGCTAAAGGGCATCAGGTGTTCTGAATTACTTGCAAATTCACTTAAGTCCAAAGCTCCAGAGGATGCATTGCAAGCAAAAAAGGTAAAGAGACCTAGGAGAGGAGAGGCCAACCACATACCTGACATTCCAACTGGAGAGACCACAGAAAAATTGGAAAATGAGAGACTGTCACTTTTAAGTGAAGAAGCAAAATAATCGTGCAGTGATAAAGGACAAAATGGACAAGACTTTTTCACTGAGAAGCCAGGACATTGTGGAAAAGGAATCAGGAGTGGAAGAGTTGAAAGAGAGATGCATTGTCCACAATGGATGAGGTAAGTAACTTTTTTGATCAATGGCAATAGGTCAGTGGCATCCCGTAAAGTAAATTATATTATCCCCTATCATAAGAAACCTGCTAAGAAATTGAGCCAAACCAATTCAAAATACATGTTTTGTCCCCTGATGTCAAAAATAAGCTCTCACACACCACACAGTTGTAATGTAACAACATTTGCATGTGCTATTTTGTTTGTTAAAGATCAATGCCAAATTTATGAGAATTACAACTGTTCCACTTCAACCGCGATTCCTGGCTTCCTTGGACAAGCACCACAGCAAGCTGATTGAGATCATCAGAAACAAGGGAGGAGTTGTCAAAGAGAAAACCCAGAATATACTGAAAGTTCTTGATCAGGTATGTACTTGCTCAATACATCAAAATTTGCCCTATATCACATAAATAGTAACATTGTAAATAGAGGCAATAGTCTTCATTTTATCAACACATTTGATTGTGGAGTTAGATTACACTTTGGAAGATGTACTATGTTTATCTTCTGAGTTTGACAGGCCTTTTAACTGGTTTGCTCAAAGCATTTGTAAATCACAAAACTGTAACTCCAAGTGCCTATTTGTGCATTGTGTAGAGTTTGCATCTTCAGTCAATTTGCAAAATTGGACAGCATTATTTTGCATTATGTGTGTGTTTGCGCTCTCTCCTAGAGCCTTGAGGTGAATCAAAAAAGACAGTGTCTGCTGAAGTGCCTTATTGTGTACCTTGGTGAAGACGTGGACAAACTTATCAAGGAGTATCTGGTAAGTAGTTTTGCATTAATCACTTAAAGATAAAACATTGAATATTTAAACTTTAAAGCTCATATCTCGGGTCCTATAAAAATACTCAGACTTATTGTACATTCATGTAGATTTGCCTATGCCTATAATTAGGGCTTGAGCACGAAGTCGTGCGAGGACCCTATTGTATCTGAAGGAATTATTATTATTTCAACAAATGAATTGCATTTTTGAGGGGCTAAAACTGCTTGAAAGCTCATGAAATTTTGCACATGCATCAGAAGTGGTGAAAATTTAGATATTTTATGGGTCTTGCACATGGGTGTGGCAAAATGGCTCGATAGTGCCCCCTACAATTTTTTTTACGAACTAACCCCTGCGGCATGTTTCACCTACAAACATACAAAATTTGGTAGGGATATGTATCATGTCCAGACAACAGGAAGTCTGCCATTTTGAATTTTCTGTGCAATATTTGGCCAATTTTTGTCATTTGAGGGCTCTGTACTTTAATGAACTCCTCCTAGAGAATGTATCGGATGGACTTCAAATTTGGGCTGTGCCATCTAAAGACCTTTGTGATGAAAAGTTGCGTAAAGCTTGAGTTTTTGTTGAACGGTGTGCCCATGGCATGGCATGGCGTGGCGTGGTGTGGCATGGAATGTATGTGTTTCGCCATGAAACAGGAAGTGGTTTATAACTAGACTGTACATTGTCCAAGAGGCCCCAAACTTATCATCTTTCATGACCCCCCCAGCCTGAAGGCATCTATATGCCATGACAATGCATTGTTCACCATAAACAGGAAGCAGTTTTTTGAGGGGCTAGGGATGCTTGAAAACTCACCAAACTTTGCACATGCGTCATCAGTGGCAAAAATGTGCATCTGATATGGGTCTTGGACATGGGTGTGGCAAAACCCCCTACAAATTTTCAAAATCCCCCCCCCCCCCTTAAACTTTGATGTAAATTTATGAAATTGGGGTGGCACATGCGTCATGTCTACACTTTAAAAAAAGCCTCTTGGAGCCATACCCTAAAACACACAGGAAGTCAGTTATTTTGAATGCAATTTCAATTTTTAGTGAGGTTTTTGCCATTTCCAGGCCTCATACTTTGATGAACTCCTCCTAGAGAATAAATCAGATCCTCTTCAAATGTGGGCTGTACAATCTAAAGGCCTTTGTTATTAAAAGTTGCGTAAAGCTTGGTATTTCATTGAACGGCGTGCCCGTGACGTGGCGTTGAACTTCCATGTTATGCCATGAAACAGGATGTTCTTGTAACTTGAGTGTACACCATCTAATCTGCTCCAAATTTCTCATGCTGGATAATATTACAGGTCTGAGGACATCTATATGCAAATATTCAGTCATAGTCATAGCGCCACCTACTGGAAACAAGAAGTAAGCCTTGTGAGACAATAATCATTTGATTTACATGACACAGCAGCAGAGGGAGGAGGACGGGAGAAAGGACTGACTCTCACTGATGTCTGTCTTCTTCATTCTTTCTAAACTTCACTCAGGAACATTATCAGGCAGATACATTTCACTCTTTTGTGCATTGTCCAAAACGCGTGAAAATTCAGATCTGTGTCAACCGGTTGGTGTCCAGCAGGCCCGGAGTGGGACTCATTTTCAGCCAAGGAGTTTCATGCTTCAGACCAGCCCACTAGTTCACATCCCATTATGCTGGAGATATATAGTTATAGCTTTACTATGTAAATCTGCTACAGGGCACTATTGCTTACGACCTTATTATTTACAATTTGTATTTTTCTAAAACATATACATATATATGAAATATGAATATGAATATGAAAAAAATCTCTCTGTTCTGCTGTCGAACCCAGAACGACCATAGATAACAGTAAAACATGATCGAGAACTCTCAGTAAAATTTCTTTTCTTCTCATTCAACTGACACGCTGTGAAAAACACTTGGGCAGTGCTATCCCACCACTGTTTAGTGCAAAGGGTATTCTGACTAAGGGTGCCCGGCCTAAAGAAACCTGCATATCAAGGGCTCACACCTGATCACTAGCTGTCTTGTGATAACAAAAATGACTTGGAACATCTATAATAACATCAAAGATTAAGGACACAGTAACATGTGACAAACTTTATATATAGCCAACAACTTCACATATAGACATAGTCTACTATGCACAAGAACATCATTTGCTGATTGATTTACCTAATTATAATATACTATGTATAATTTTTGGGCTTAGCGGAGTGATACAATGCAGCAGATAGAGAGGTGGAAGGTTTTGCCTAGGTTGCACAGATTTTGCCTACCCCAGCTTTAAGATACAGCGTGCCACCAGTCTCATGTTACATAAAAAGCTTGTACCTGGCTATAACTGCCATGCATTCCAGCCTTAGTAAGAAACAAGAGCCACAGCGTGCTGCTAGCCCTGTGAAACGTTATGTACATAGCTGTTACTTCCACATGTTCCAGCCTGCGTCAACTGTAAGAAACAATCCTCTGACTGCTATTGCCCTGGATCTCAGTTAGTGCATGTTGAAACCTTGGTAAGCAAACTTACTCTTGTAAACCTGCATTTACCTTTACTGGCCCCAATTTGTTATGCCCACTACAGCCACTAGATGGTGCTGTGTCATGTACCTTTTTGCTACTTGATAAATAAATGCTTGTGGATACACATTCTGATCTATTTAATGTGCAATATTAATTCCAGCATAACTTTTGGTCAACCCCAAAATTTTGGATTCCACTCTTATACTAGCCAAAACTCTGTATATTTAATATCACTAATCTGCTACAGGAGTAGACATCCAGCTGTACTTACAAAGAAGTGCACTGTGGTGAGAATTGATTTATTTATCAAATTTTAGCTAAAGCATTTTAAGAGATTTGTGTTTTTGGTAACCCTCATAGTGTTACATTATGAGCTTGGTATTGCTGCTAGCCAGTCAAGTTGAGTGTACTCAACAGAAATTGTAAGAATTTCAGTTTAGCATTCAAATACCACATATTCAATGCAATCTAGTCAAGCTGTCAGAATTGGATGTCAATTCAAGTGCTCCCCTCTTAAATTAAGACACATCATGCTGAGCTCTGCCCTCGATCAAACACAGAGCAGAGGACAGAGAACCCAGCGCAACCATAGATAAGATGAAGGCATGATAGAGAACTCTCAGTATAATTTCTTTATTCTCATTCAACTAACACACTGTGAAAAACACTTGGTCAATGCACAATCCTCTGACAGTTACTGCCCTGGATCTCAGCTAGTGCATGTTGAAATCTTGGTAAGCAAACTTACTCTTGTAAACCTGCATTTGCCTTTACTGGCCCCCAATTTGTTATGCACACTAGAGCCACTCAATGATGCTGTAGCTACCCCTCTTTCACATCCACATAATATGACAGCCACCTGGAGTTTATTCACCCTTGTTTACAACTGTCGTCAGTCACATTTTCTGTGTTGCTTCTCCACTGCTCCCTCTCTGCTCTGCTGTCTGCTCTGCATGTGTGTGTGTGTGTGTGTGTGTGTGTGTGTGTGTGTGTTAGAGCTGAGCTCTGCCCTCAGTCAAACACACAGAACAGAGGACAGATAAATATTTTTGAGAAGACAGAGAAACCAGCGTGACCTTAGATGACAGCAAAACATGATAAACAACTCTCAGTATAATTTCTTTTCTTCTCATTCAACTGGCACTACACTAAAGTGTTACAGTGTTAGAGAACACACTGATTACTTTATTTTTTATGGGTGCTGAGATGAATGATCCCAAATCTTCCCGTTTCTCACGGTTAACCTCTCCGTGCCCAGTGTCTGGCCGTGAAGCAGTGGTCGTGCTGCACACCCCAACGTGCACAGATGTGTGAGGGCCCCTCAACACTGCTTGCAGCTTTAATTAGGGCCCGAGCACCAAAATTTGGTACAAGGACCTATTGAATTTGTGAGAGTTATTATTATTATTATTATTTTTTTTTTTTTTTAAAAATGAGGGGCTACAGTTTTCAATTCAATTTACTTGTTTTGCCATCAAACAGGAAGTGGTTTATACCTGGACTGTACATTGTCCAAGAGGCCCCAAACTTACCATGTTTCATGACCCCCCCGGCCTGAAGGCATCTATATGCTAATTTTCAGCCACAGTCATAGTGCCACCTAGTGTCAGCAGGAAATGACACGCCTTATATTCTAACATGCTACTCCTAGTGGGTTGAGCAGAACAGCCTCCCATTTGGGCAGTAAAGCCTTAAGACCTTGATGATGCTTTACAGTGAATATGGTGAGTTTTTATAGAAGGGCGTGGCCATGACGGTGCAGCGAATTTTGATGTTTCATTATGAACAATGAAACTGTTGTAATTCGGCTCCAAATAATCAGATCTTTTAATATTCCTCACATTTGATGACATTCCCGTCCTGAAGACATGTAGGGGTCAAAACTGAATCAAAGTCATAGCGCCACCTAGTGACAACAGGAAGTTACAGGCCCTATACTTTTAATCAGTACTCAAATTTGGTCAGCAAAGTCTTAAGACCTTGATGATGCTTCACTGTGAAGATTGTGAGTTTTCATCAAACGGCATTGACATGACAATGCATTGTTCGCCATGAAGCATGAAGCTGTTTTTGAGGGGCTAGGGATGCTTGAAAACTCACCAAACTTTGCACATGCGTCATCAGTGGCAAAAATGTACATCTGATATGGGTCTTGGACATCGGTGTGTCAAAACGGCTCGATAGCACCCCCTACAAATTTTCAAAATCAAAGCCCCCCCCTTAAAATTTGATGTAAATGTATGAAATCTGGTTGGCACATGCGTCATGTCTAGACTTAAAAGAAAGCCTCTTGGAGCCATACCCTAAAACGCACAGCAAGTCAGTTGGTTTGAATGCAATTTCAATTTTTAGTGAAATTTTTGCAATTTCCAGGCCTCGTACTTTGATGAACTCAAAATCAAAGCCCCCCCCCTTAAAATTTGATGTAAATGTATGAAATCCGGTTGGCACATGCGTCATGTCTAGACTTAAAAGAAAGCCTCTTGGAGCCATACCCTAAAACGCACAGGAAGTCAGTTGTTTTGAATGCAATTTCAATGTTTAGTGAAATTTTTGCAATTTCCAGGCCTCGTACTTTGATGAACTTCTCTTAGAGAATAAATCAGATCCTCTTCAAATTTGGGCTGTAAAATCTAAAGACCTTTGTGATTTACAATTTCTGAAGACCTTGATGATGCTTCTATATGCTAATTTTCAGTCACAGTCAAAGCGCCACCTACTGGCAGCAGGAAATAACACATTTTATAGACTCACATGCTACTCCTAGTGGGTTGAGCAGAACAACTTCAAATTTGGGCAGTAAACCCTTAAGACCTTGATGATGCTTCACAGTGAATATTGAGAGTTTTCACTGAAGGGCATCGCCATGGCGTGGCAGCGAATTTCGATGTTTCATCATGAAACAAGAAACTGTTGTAACTCTGCTCCATATAGTCAAATCTTTTTCAGATTTTACATGTTTGATGACATTCCCTTCCTGAAGACATGTAGGGGTCAAAATGGAATCAAAGTCATAGCACCACCTAGTGACAACAGGAAGTTACAGGCCCTATACTTTTACATGCTACTCCTAGCAGGTTAACCAGATCCACCTCAAAATTGGTCAGCAAAGATGATGATGCTTCACGGTGAAGATTGTGAGTTTTCAAACAACGTTGCTGTGACAACACATTATTCCCCATGAAACAGCAAGCAGTTTTTTGAGGGGCAAGAGATGCTTGAAAACCCATGAAACTTGCCACACACATCAGAAGGGATGTATTTTGTTGTTTGTCTTTTGGTGTGGCAACATGGCACAATAGCGCCCCCTACAATATTTCAACGGAGTAGCCCTCGCTGTACTCCTAGAGGATTTATCGGATTAATTTCAAATTTTGTAGGTATAATCGTCAGATGAGTGTGAAGCTAAATTGCGAAGGAATTGTCATTATCTCGAAAGATGATGTCATAGGTCATGAGACAAGATGCCATTTTAGACAATTTACAAGTATGGAACTTTTGTGAACTTTTCCTAGAAGATTCTACAGATTCACTTCAAGTTTGGTTGGCTTAAACTTAAGACGTGTGATGCTAAATTGCAAAGCTTTTGAGTTTCTGTGGAACGCAGTTGCCGTGGTGGGGTGGACAATTTGCATGTTTCACAATGAAACCGGAAGCCCTTAAGGGGGGGCTTGGGATGCTTGAAAACTCACGAAACTTTGCACATGTGACAGAAGTGGTGAGAATTTACATCTGATATGGGTTTTGGACATGTTTGTGGCAAAATGGCTTGATAGTGCCCCCTACAAAATTTCAAAATCAAAGCCCTCACCTTTAAATTTGACGTAGATGTATGAAATTTGGGAGGCAGATGTATCATCCCAAGACTTAAAAAAAAGGCCTCTTGGCGCCATGCCCTAAACCCAACAGGAAGCCAGCCATTTTGAATTTTCTGCTCAATTTTAGGCCATTTTTTTATCACTTGCAGGCTCTATACTTTAACAAACTCCTAGAGAATAAATCAGATCGTCTTCAAATTTGGGCAGTGCAATCTAAAGACCTTCATGATGAAAAGTTGTTAAAGGTTTAATATTTCGTTGAGCGGCGTGCCCATGGCGTTGAATTTTCATGTTCCGCCATAAAACAGGAAGTTGTTGTCCAGTCTGCCCAAACTCAACATGTTTGATAATAGTCCTGGCCTGAAGACATCTACGTACCAATATTAAGTTCTAGTCATAGCGCCACCTACTGGCAACAGGAATTAAGCTTTGTGTGACAAACATCATACGATTTCTATGAAATTTACGTTGTGTGGTCCACACTTGACATACAGCAACATAATGAGTGTTTAGAGTGTGTTCTCTAGAGCCACATAGGGGAAACAGGAATTGATAGAAAATGTGCATAACGTCATGTCTGCCAACAGTCACAAAAAATCCACAGCCGCGTCCATCGGTGTCCAGCCATGTCCACTTTAATTAGGGCCCGAGCACGAAAGTGCCAGGGCCCAACGGTCCCTGATAACAAGTTCAATTCAATTCAATTCAGTTTTATTTATATAGCGCCATATCATAACAAAGTTATCTCAGGGCACTTTTTCGAGTAGAGCAAGTCTAGACCGACTCTTTATATTTACAGAGACCCAACATTTCCCACCATGAGCAGCACCAGGAGACAGTGGCAAGGAAAAACTCCCTTTAACAGGTAGAAACCTCGAGCAGAACCAGAACCAGAACCAGGCTCTAGGTGGGCGGTCATCTGCCTCGACCGGTTGGGTTAAAGGGGGAGGGGGGGAGCAGGAGAGAGAGAGAACATACAGCAGCACAACACAGTTTCACACAGAGA
>VMKM01004798.1:0-10000 GCA_008360985.2 Macquaria ambigua | reverse complement strand
GAAAGTTCAAGAATTTCAGGAGCAAGCAGAGCTCTGCCAAGACTGCAAAGCATGCTCTCTGACAGGAACTTCAATTACTTTGATTATCCACCGACAACACTGTGTGACCAAGGCTTAAAACGTGATTCTGTGTTTCACAGCAACTTTATTCAGTCTTCATTCATCTTTACATTTAGACGGACTCTCTTATTTGTAGACCCCAATTTACACCTGGCATTTACATGCAATCTGTATCTGATGTAAAGGCTCAGAGAGACAGCACACTTGAACCCAAAAGCACGACACAATGGCAGTCAGATTAAGATTAAAGTTCATGTTTACTGAGTCAAAAAGCAGGCAAGCGTCAAACCAGGAAGGCAGTCAAACTTATCCAAAGGGGTAAGGCAGAGAATCATCAATCCGAATGCCAGGCAGTAGGTCAGGCAGACAAAACAAAGGCTGGAAAATTTGGGCAGATACAAACTAGACAATCTGGTAGGGAATGAGTGGAAATAGGCTGGTATATACAGTATATGGCAATGCTGGTGAGGGAAATGGGAAACAGGTGAGCAGGTGGTCGGCAAAGGTCAGGTGATAGGAATGGCGGGAGATGGGTCACTGCAGGGCAGGAGGGACTGGCTGGATCAGAAATGACAGGACAGTTAGTAGATGGCAGGGAAAACAGAGCAGACAACAGAATGAATACTAGGAGCTGGCTGAAGTTGACACTGGATATGTTATGGATAATTGCATCCAATCACTGGGCTTTGCATTTACACCTGGTAGCACTAGTGGTAGCAATGTGGGATCTTTGCCACTAACCCTTTCACCCATAAAATAAAACCTGAGCTGTCTACATCAAGACCAGCCAGGTGGCTAGTACCCTCTCACCATCTTTATCCCTTGGTTAAACCTGTGTCCCCTCTAAGCCAGGATAACAGAACACACTCACAAGGGACAAACAGGAGCCTGCAATACATAGACCAGACTCTGAGGATGCGGACATGTTAGATGAAATTTAGGCCATATTTTCTTCTTTCCTGCAGTAGCCTAATGTTCTACCACACAACATTATTCCTTTAACTAGCTTTAGTTGAGTAAACCTAACTTCAACTCAATTTTAGTCATAGTTTAGTTTGGTTTACTTGAGGTGGAAGTTTCTTGACCTTGGGAATTAAAGCTAGACAGATAAATCAGTGCTGGTAGGGCTAGGCTAGTGAACCCAAGATACAGAGAGGTGAGGAGACTGGATTTTAAATTAAGATGATTTATTGCTGGGTAAAGGGGATGGGAAGTGTGGGGGCTTGGCTGGTGGCTGGTTGAGTTGAGTGGGGATTCCAAGGCAGAGGTGCAGGGCTGATGAGACAAAAAGGGCTGGAGACGGGCCGGAGCAGAGCAGGTAGGACTGCATGAGAGGAGAAACAGGATTAGTCTCAGAGATATGTGCTTGTTGCCTGTTTACCTAAGTAGGTTGGAAACGCAGACTGACTGAGCAGATTCTACAATCTGGCAAGGTGGATGTAGCAGAGCTGAGTCTTTGTAGGAGTCTAGATTACAGGATGGAATGAAGCTGGTGGGGCTCTGCTCTGGCTCCAGCACACTGTAATTTGGTCATTTGTAAACAGTGTCTCCATTACAAAGTTTGTCCAGTAGAGAGCATGACAAGTTGATTTTTATACTGCCACATGTCCCGCTCACTACATATCTTGGTCATAATTCTTCTCTATCAAAAATGTTTCTAAAGAATGACCATTGACCAGTATATGATTAGTGGATTTTTTTTAACTCTCAACATATCTTTTAATCCAGTATCAGTCGTGTTGTTTTGGGAACAAATATCTGATAAAACAAACATTCAAAGCTCAAAACACTTACTTACTAGTTTTTCTGAGCGCTGTCAGCCGTATTCCATGGCCTTCTTCAGCAAATGGAACTAGCTCAGGTCTCATCACATAACTAAAGTACAACCATTTGTTGAGGAAGGCTGTGGGAGAAGGTTGTAAGCACCAGAAAAACTTGTAAGTGAAACCTGACTTTAGAATATTTGATCACTGATTGTTGTGTGACTATTTAGAATTTAAATAATTGAATTGACTAATTGTTTGACATGATGAGCAGGTGTAAACTGCATCTATGTATTTTATGCTCTCAGATGTAATCAATTCATAATGGAAGAACAGAATCTTTACATTATTTGAGTCCACAACACGCAATATGTGTTTCAGAGTTCAGTTCAGGTCAGTTCTTTATTGTCCCACTGGGGAAATTTGGCTTGCAGCAGATCACAGATAAACAATGACAGTACACACATAACAGTATGACAATCAAAAATCTATAAAAAAGATGTATTTTTATAGGATTGGATAAGATGATGTGCTATGGTGCTAAGTTTGAGCAAAAAGTCCATAGGTGCAAGGTTAAAAAATTAAAAAAAATTACCTTTTGTGCAAGTTTAGCATGTTTATTGCACTAGGGACAAAGGAAAATTAAAATCTATGAAGGGAGAAGATCAAATGCCTCAAAGAGAACATGGTCTGGGCTCCGTAAAATTGATCTTGCCTTTCTCCAGAACAGTTGATAAAAGATGTCTGACAAAGAGGACTGCTGCTTGCCGATGATCTTGCTGGCCACCTTAACAATGTTACCCAGTCTTTTTTGTTTTGGACATTCAGGTTGCCTGAAAAGTGTTGGGAAAGAATGAGGAAGAAGAAAAAAATTGGGAAAGAAAGAAGGAAGCAAAAGCCCCCTTTTCTCTCTGTGGCACATAAGTAGCTTAAGCAGCCATGATTTTCCCTCCCCATTCCCTGCAGCAGATCAAAGACAGCCTCTACCTTCGGATCTGGCTCCTCAATTAGATGGATTAGTATCAAATTAAGTTTTGATTTGCTCCCCGGTGTGACACTCTCTGCAGGGTGGCATAGTGGGGAGGGAGAGCACGTGAGGGACCAAAACACAGACAATACTCCCATGGGTAGGGGGACACAGGGGAAAAGGAGGCCCTCATCACTGGGAGGCCCCGGAAATATGCCTTAATGGGTCCGTGAGAGGCATTCTTCAGCAACAATAGGCACTGGCCCTTTTTTCCCTGTCCATCTGCTTTCCTCTGTTCTTTGAACTGCTTCAGAAGTGGGTAAGGCAATCATCCCTTGATGACCAAATGACTTCATTCCCAAAACAAAAATGTTCAAACTGTGATTAATGGAGGACCAATTGGTGGCAGAAATGTCAGGTGTGTTACTGTGTGTGTCCATGTGCAAGCGCAGTAGGTGTTTTGAATGCTTTTGTGTGCTTATGTGTATGCAGCCCAAACAGTTCTGATCACATTTGGTCTGGTGACATCACAATAAAGGTTTGTTTGACTGAGAATTAATTAAAGCTGCAGTAAAGTCATTCAGTATAAGCATTGAGGAATGCTGTTTTGTTCATTGTGTGCTTGTATTTCTGTCGACATATGTATGTATGACGAGAAACTTTGCGCAAACTTAACACAATTTGGTCTAACTTTGCCAAAATTCAATGAAAAAAAATTGAGGTTTTTATCTATATATATATATATATATATATATATCATTAAATATGTTCCACACTGTAAAAGTTAAGTTGAGAAAATTAAAAATTTCAAGCAAACAAACTTCAATAAAAAAAAAAAAGATACAATAAAATTAAAGTTTGTATGATTTAACTTAATTTCTCAATGCAAAATGTCTTAATTTCAAAGTTTTCCCTTTGATATTCTTCACTTTTGTTAAGGGTAGGCTAGTGAACCCAAGTGCAAGACAGAGAGGCGAGGAGACTGGAATTTAAACGAAGAAGATCATTTATTGCTGGGCAGAGCGGGGGTTCCAAGGCAGAGGTGCAGGGCTGACGAGACAAAGGGCTAGAGACAGGGGCCGGAGCAGAGCAGCCAGGACTACAGGGAGAGGGGAAACAGGATTAGTTTCAGGTAAACAGGCAAGGAGCAAATATCTCAAAATAGGATGGAAACGCAGACTGACTGAGCAGGTACTATGATCTGGCAAGATCTTTGAGAATCTGGAGCTGAGTCTTTGTAGGAGTCTAGATTACAGGATGGGATGCAGCTGGTGAGGCTCTACTCTAGCACAGCTGTCTCCACTCAGACAATCACACACACACAGACACACGGAGGGAGAAAACAAGAGAGACTGCAGGCTAGGCAAAGGGTTTGTTCTGTTAACTTATTCCAAATTGGAGTAACTTATGATTTCATATTGTCACACCTTTTCACCCTTTTATGTATACTATTAACTGAAATCTGTACGCTGCACCCACTTGGAATTTTTGGTTTCTCATCAAGCTTGATTTACAGTTAAACCTATTTTCTTGGTAAAACATTGTCAAGTCTGATCCTTTGTGAACTACAGCATCTCATTGTTACAGCGTTTGCTGTTTCTAGCAGTCATATTCACACCAGTTCTGACTAAAATGGTATCTGTTACAACCCAGCACGGGGGGTAAGGGAAGCAACATAACACCAGTGTAGGCAATTATCACCTTAGGCAGTTAGGGCCATTTATTGTTTAGGAGATGTTGATTAAATATACAAACTTAGATGATAAATACAAAATGACACAATTTTGAGAGAGAGAACTGAGGCAAGCAAACAAAGGAAAAGTGTTGTGGGTGGAGCCAAATCACGGAAACAAATATAACAAAAGCTTACTTCCTAGTAACTCAGGATCACAGCTACCTTGCTGGCTAATCAAACTAAAATAAAACAAAACCTCTGACTTCCCTAACCCCCCCGTTGAAAACAAAACACAGAGGAGGCAACCACCCCTATGATTTGTGTACTAGACAGATAGTTCAATTCAGTTCAGTTCAGTTCAGTTTTATTTATATACCACCATATCATAACAAGGTTATCTCAGGGTACTTTTTCATATGGAGCAAGTCTAGACCGCCTCTTTATATTTACAGAGACCCAACAATTCCCACCATGAGCAAGCACAGTGGCAAGGAAAAACTCCCTTTTAACGGGCAGAAACCTTGAGCAGAACCAGGCTCTGGGTGGGCGTCATCTGCCTTGACCGGTTGGGTTGAGAGAGAGAGAGACAAAGAGAGAGAGGGAAAGAGAGAGAGAGAGCAGGAGGAAAGAGAACATACAGTAGTTCAGTACAGTTCTATAGAGATGTAAAGTAATAGTTGTGGTAATAGTATTGATGCTAATATTAATAAAATAATACTAATAGCAATATAATAATAGTAATACTAATAATAAGAGCAATAACAATAATAGCAGCAGTGGCTGTGGAGCAGGAACATGGGGGCAGCAGGTGACCTGCAACCATAGATCCAGACTCTACAGCTCCAGAGGCAGAAATACCTGCAGAAAGCAATAGAAGGAGAGAGAGAGAGAGAAGAGAAAGCACACAACTACAGGAAAGGGGAGCAGTCGAGTTAATAACAAGCATTAATGGGATAAGAGTGCGTACAGATGGAGAGGGAGAGGAGAGAGAGGGATAGAATCACATTTCTATTATTATTATTATTATTATTATTATTATTGTTGTTGTTGTTGTTGTTGTTGTTTTAATATCATTATTACCTGACGCTTTGGCAATATTGTCGTTGTTACACTCATGCCAATAAAGCAAACTGAATTGAATTGAGAGAGAGAGAGTGGGAAAGAGAGAGAAAGCAGTTGGTTGCCAGGCAACCAAGAGAGAAGAAGCATCAAAACATGAGCTCCTACTTCAGCAAATAATTTAATTGCTTTTAGATCAAGTTTTATGGCAAGTCTTATATTAAACTAAAGTTAAAGAATTTGGGAACAAAGTTTCAAGTCAATCTGAGAAACCAGTAAAATAAACTCAGTAAACAGAATTGTGGGAGAAGCTAGCTACCTAGCAAGCTAACTGGTAACAGCACCAACTGCCATGGAATCTCAGACCTAGACCAAAAGAAAACTACTCAAAGGACATCAAATGGAGGAGGACAGCAAGTAACAAAGATAAGAAAAGGAAAGATACATGGATAAGGAATAACTCCAGAATATTCCTGAGGGGTAAGAAAAATTTTATTTAAAGAAAAACTGTACCTGTACATTCAGGTATAAACATAGCTAAACAGATTAGCTCTGCATATAAGACAGCAGTCTCAGTTGTAAAAATGGACAAAAAACAACTTCAACAAGATGGATGGAGTCCAGATAGTATGGTGATCCCCTACCCAGAGGACATGACCAGTGAAACAGGAAAGAAGAAATACAGAAGTAAGCTGCCCAGAGACCACCCTGAGACACTCAGAGCAGACTTTAAAAGACAAGGTGACAAAGCAGTAACACCAGACCTGCTGTTCTTTACGGAGCACCCAGACGCATGGCATTCCACTCTGCATGAGCAATATAATGACCTTAAAATGACTGGCAACAAATCCATCCGACAACTATATACAGATACTGTACCAAAATTCAAAACATAGGCACAGTGATGGTTCAAGGGTCTCAGACAAAACTGGAAGAGTTTGAAAGAGACTTAAGCAGATTGAAAACTCTCGCTGATGGGAAAAAGGCCTCTGTGCCTTTAGCAACAGCAACTACAGCCCCATCAGACTCAAACACCCAGCCTTCAGCTACCAGAGGTACAGCTCCATCAGACTCAACCGCCCAGCCTTCAGCTTCCAGCACTACTGCTCCAACCCCCCATGACAGCCTCCAGCACTCCTCTACCAGCCTGCTTCAACAGCCCTCACACACCCAGGACACCAGTGTCAGTGCAGCGCATTCGGGAGTGTCTCTCCCTCCTAGAAGTGGAGATAATAGAATTCAAAGAGAACAAAATGTCGGAGTCTGACACAATTCAACAAATGAAAGATGAAATTGAACTGTTTAAAGGAGAAACCAATACTGTTGTTGGACAGCTGAGAGAAAATATGAATGAGCTTCATAGAACAAATGAAACTCTCAGACATGAATTATGTCAGATGAGAAAGGAGATGGAGCAGAGAGACACACGTCTTGTCAATCTGGAGGAGAAACTGATTAGGATGGAAGCAACAGAACAGCACCCTCAAAGTCAGACTAGAGACACAGGCTCACAGACTGGCCCCAGCAGCCAGGCAGCACCAGAGCCCAGTCTCCCCGGTCCTTCACAGACTGGCCCCAGCAGCCAGGCAGCGCCAGAGCCCAGTCTCCCCGGTCCTTCACAGACTGGCCCCAGCAGCCAGGCAGCGCCAGAGCCCACTCTTCCCAGTCCTCCACAGACTGGCCCCAGCAGCACCACAGGCCAATCTTCCCAATCCTCCACAGACTGGCCCGAGCAGCCAGGCAGCGCCACAGGCCAGCTCCCCACAGTCTGGCCCCAGCACCCAGGCAGCATCACAGGCCAGCCCCCCACAGTCTGGCCCCAGCAGGCAGCATCACAAACCAGACCATCCAGACCTCTAAAGAACAACACTGCCCCTCCAGCATCACACACAGCCCCTTGCCCAGCCAGAGTAGAGCCTGTCACAGAGGAACAGGGACCACTCCATCGCCAGCACCCTAAAACTGCAATCCTCATTGACTCCAATGGCAAATTCCTGGATCACAGAAAGCTGTTCCCTCGTCACAGAGTGGGGAAGTTCTGGTGTCCTCACACTGACAAAGCCCTCCAACTCCTCTGTCATGACCACCTGGGTAACCCTGACAACATCATCATCCACACTGGAACAAATGACCTGCGCCACAAGGGAGAGAGGGTGACAGAGGCCATCATCAAGTTGGCTCAGACAGCACACAGGGAGTTTCCTAGGGCTAACATCACTATCTCCACACCACTACCACGGAGTTTCCTAGGGCTAACATCACCATCTCCACACCACTACCACGGACTGACTTCCCCTGGGACCTGATCCACAATATAAACATGGTGATCATCTCAGAGTGTGCAGCACTAAACAAGGTCAACATCGCCGATCACCCCACTCTGACATATGAACACCTGTATGACCACGTCCACCTGGATCAGGACCACGTGTGGGTGTTTGCGGAGGACCTGAAATGGATAACAGCTGACGGAGAGCCTCCAGTCCCACACCCCACCACAGGACCATCACAGCCCAGCCATAGACAGCAGCACACTCCACAGTGGCCAAGGGACAGGAGACTGCCATCTAGCACAGCAGACCTCAGCAGAGCCCAGTCTGCTAGAGCCCAGCATACCAGAGCCCAGTCTACCAGAGCCCAGCCTGCTAGAGCCCAGTCAGCTAGAGTCCCGCCTACTGGGACCCAGCCCGACAGAGCCCCATCCACTACTCAGGGAGGCAGTGGTGCCAGGCCTCAAGAACACATATCTGGAGCAACATACTATGCAGAAGCACAGCCTGACATGGTTCAAGCCATGCCACCACCTGGGATGCAGCCTACCTATGCACAGGTAGTGGCCAACCACTCAGACATTGGAGAGAGAGAGAAGCAACTGCTACAACTCATCTTTAAGATTCTTGGTTAAAACAAAACAAACATGGTAGAGATTCAGGTGGGGTTATTGTGTGGTATAAAGAGGACCTATCATCTCATCTAAAAATTTTAAAAAAGCAACAACACACATCTGGCTTAAATTAAACAGAAATACTGCCAAATGTGATAATGATTTGTACATGTGCGGCCTACACTCCCCCCACTGAGTCGCCCTATTACAATGAAAACTTCTTTGAAAATCTCCATAAAGAAATCAGACATTACCAGGCTCAGGGTAATGTCCTGTTGGTGGGAGATTTAAATGCCAGAACAGGATGTGAGCCTGACATAGTGGATCCTGCTGGCAACAGTCACATCTTCGGGCAGTCCTCTCTACACCTCACCCCCACCACTAGCCTCAGACACAATCAAGACCATGTTGTGAACAAAATGGGGAAAGAGCTAGTGCATCTCTGTCGCTCCTTAGATCTGTATATGCTTAATGGCAGGATGAAAGGGGACTCTTTAGGGAGGTTCACATATTGTTCACCTCTTGGGACTAGTGTAGTCGATTACGTCATCACTGACATGTACCCCTGCCTCATCAGTGCATTCACTGTCAGACCACAGACCCCACTATCAGATCACTGCCAGATAAATGTATATATAAAACCAGCTGTACATAAGACAATGACAGAACCTGAGACCTATAAACTACATCAAATAAATAATCAATTTAAATGGACTCCTGATGGTGAAGTTAGATTTAAAAATGTAATCACTTCACCTGAAATTACTGATCTAATTAACACATTCCTATCCGCACAGTTTTAACCAAACCAATTAAATGTGGCTGTTACAAAGATAAATTATATTTATCATAAATCAGCCAGTAAAGCAGGTCTTACTAAGAACAGCTCTGCATCTAAACAGAGACTGAAAAAGGAAGAATGGTATGACAAGGACTGCAAAAATGTCCGAAGAAAATTAAGACAGCAGTCCAATGTAAAACATCGTCAGCCACAAAACACAGACCTGAGACAAACTTATGTGGAAACACTGAGAGAATACAAACAGATAATAAAACAGAAGAAAAAACAACATCACGATCAGAAACTAAGAGAAATTGAGGAGCCCATTGATCAAAATCAGTTCTGGGAGAGATGGAAGAATGTAACATTTGGAAAGATCATTTTGAAAAGCTATAAGCAAATTTCTAGTGATCTCAATCATAAACAGAAACAAATTCAAGAAAAAGTTACAATCATTGAATCAACAATCAGAAATAATCAGAACCCCCTAGATTACTTAATTACAATGAAAGAATTAGAAAACAGCATCAAAAAACTAAATCCTGGCAAAGCATGTGGAGCTGACAGCATCAGGACGGAGATGCAGAAATACAGCAGCCCTGAGCTGAGACGGGCCCTGCTTCAGCTCTTCAATCTCGTTCTTCAGTCAGGTTGCTTTCCTGAGATCTGGAGCAGGGGGCTTATTTCCCCAATACATAAGAGTGGAGATAAATTTGAAATGTATGCATGTTTTATTGATTTTAAAAAGGCTTTTGATTCTATATGGCAAGAGGGACTATATTATGAAATTCTCCAAATCGGAGTGGGGGGG
>VMKM01004797.1:0-12365 GCA_008360985.2 Macquaria ambigua | reverse complement strand
CACTTTTAAGCTGTTGTGAGTGAGAGCTGCACATTTTGACAAATATACTTAGTTTTTCTATTACTTTTTAACAGAAGCTTGCTGTCAGTGTAATCACTCACTATTAAGCTAAGCTGAGCGAGAGCTGCACATTTTGACAATTATACATGCTTTTTCAGTTTCATCCACACAGAAGCTGTCTTTCAGTGTAATCACTCACTTTTAGACTGTTCTGAGTGAGAGCTGCACATTTTGACAATTATACTTAGTTTTTCTCTTACTTGTTAAGAGAAGCTGGCTTTCAGTGTAATCACTCACGTATAAGCTGTTCTGAGTGAGAGCTGCACATTTTGACAAATATACATGATTTTTTAGTTTAGTCCACACAGAAGCTGGCTTTCAGTGTAATCACTCACTTTTAAGCTGTTCTGAGAGCTGCACATTTTGACAATTATACATGATTTTTCAGTTTCATCCACACAGAAGCTGGCTATCACTGTAATCACTCACGTATAAGCTGTTCTGAGTGAGAGCTGCACATTTTGACAATTATACATGATTTTTCAGTTTTGTAAACACAGAAAATGTCTATCAGTATAATCAATCACTTTTAAGCTGTTCTGAGTGAGAGCTGCACATTTTGACAATTATACATGATTTTTCAGTTTCATCCTCACAGAAGTAGGCTGTCAGTGTAATCACTCACTTTTAAGCTGTTCTGAGTGAGAGCTGCACATTCACTATTAAGAGCTGTACATTTTGACAATTATACATGCTTTTTCAGTTTCATCCACACAGAAGCTGTCTTTCAGTGTAATCACTCACTTTTCAACTGTTCTGATTGAGAGCTGCACATTTTGACAAATTGAAATGATTTTTCAGTTTAGTCCACACAGAAGCTGGCTTTCAGTGTAATCACTCACTTTTAAGCTGTTCTGAGTGAGAGCTGCACATTTTGACAAATATACATGATTTTTCAGGTTCGTCCACACAGAAGCTGGCTTTCAGTGTAATCACTCACTTTTAACCTGTTCTGAGTGAGAGCTGCACATTTTGACAATTATACATGATTTTTCAGTTTTGTAAACACAGAAAATGTCTATCAGTATAATCAATCACTTTTAAGCTGTTCTGAGTGAGAGCTGCACATCTTGACAATTATACATGATTTTTCAGTTTCATCCACACAGAAACTGGCTATCAGTGTAATCACTCACTTTTAAGCTGTTCTGAGTGAGAGCTGCACATTCTGACAATTATACATGATTTTTCAGTTTCATCCACACAGAAGCTGGCTTTCAGTGTAATCACTCACTTTAAATCTGTTCTGAGTGAGAGCTGCACATTTTGACAAATATACAAGCTTTTTCAGTTTCATCCACACAGAATCAGGCTGTCAGTGTAATCACTCACTTTTAAGCTGTTCTGAGTGAGAGCTGCACATTCACTATTAAGAGCTGTACATTTTGACAATTATACATGCTTTTTCAGTTTCATTCACACAGAAGCTGTCTTTCAGTGTAATCACTCATTTTTAAACTGTTCTGATTGAGAGCTGCACATTTTGACAAATTGAAATGATTTTTCAGTTTCGTCCACACAGAATCTGGCTTTCAGTGTAATCACTCACTTTTAAGCTGTTCTGAGTGAGAGCTGCACATTTTGACAAATATACATGATTTTTCAGGTTCGTCCACACAGAAGCTGGCTTTCAGTGTAATCATTCACTTTTAAACTGTTCTGAGTGAGTGCTGCACATTTTGACAAATATACTTAGTTTTTCTATTACTTTTTAACAGAAGCTTGCTGTCAGTGTAATCACTCACTATTAAGCTAAGCTGAGCGAGAGCTGCACATTTTGACAATTATACATGCTTTTTCAGTTTCATCCACACAGAAGCTGTCTTTCAGTGTAATCACTCACTTTTAACCTGTTCTGAGCGAGAGCTGTACATTTTGACAATTATACTTAGTTTTTCTATTACTTGTTAAGAGAAGCTGGCTTTCAGTGTAATCACTCACGTATAAGCTGTTCTGAGTGAGAGCTGCACATTTTGACAAATATACATGATTTTTTAGTTTCGTCCACACAGAATCTGGCTTTCAGTGTAATCACTCACTTTTAAGCTGTTCTGAGAGCTGCACATTTTGACAATTATACATGATTTTTCAGTTTCATCCACACAGAAGCTGTCTTTCAGTGTAATCACTCACTTTTAAACTGCTCTGAATGAGAGCTGCACATTTTGACAATTATACATGATTTTCCAGTTTCATCCACACAGAAGCAGGCTGTCAGTGTAATCACTCACTTTTAAGCTGTTCTGAGTGAGAGCTGCACATTCACTATTAAGAGCTGTACATTTTGACAATTATACATGCTTTTTCAGTTTCATTCACACAGAAGCTGTCTTTCAGTGTAATCACTCATTTTTAAACTGTTCTGATTGAGAGCTGCACATTTTGACAAATTGAAATGATTTTTCAGTTTCGTCCACACAGAAGCTGGCTATCAGTGTAATCACTCACGTATAAGCTGTTCTGAGTGAGAGCTACACATTTTGACAATTATACTTAGTTTTTCTATTACTTGTTAAGAGAAGCTGGCACTCAGTGTAATCATTCACTTTTAAGCTGTTCTGAGTGAGAGCTGCACATTTTGACAATTATACATGCTTTTTCAGTTTCGACCACACAGAAGCTGGCTTTCAGTGTAATCACTCACTATTAAGCTATTCTGAGCGAGAGCTGCACATTTGGACAAATATACTTAGTTTTTCTATTACTTTTTAAAAGATGCTGGCATTCAGTGTAATCACTCACTTTTAAACTGTTCTGATTGAGAGCTGCACATTTTGACAAATTGAAATGATTTTTCAGTTTCGTCCACACAGAAGTTGGCTTTCAGTGTAATCACTCACTTTTAAGCTGTTCTGAGTGAGAGCTGCACATTTTGACAAATATACATGATTTTTCAGGTTCGTCCACACAGAAGCTGGCTTTCAGTGTAATCACTCACTTTTAAACTGTTCTGAGTGAGAGCTGCACATTTTGACAAATATACTTAGTTTTTCTATTACTTTTTAACACAAGTTGGCTTTCAGTGTAATCACTCACTATTAAGCTGTTCTGAGTGAGAGCTGCACATTTTGAAAAATATACTTAGTTTTTCTATTACTTTTCAACAGATGCTGGCATTCAGTGTAATCACTCACTTTTAAACGGTTCTGAGCGAGAGCTGCACAATTTGACAAATATACATGATTTTTTAGTTTCGTCCACACAGATGATGGCTTTCAGTGTAATCACTCACTATTAAGCTATTCTGAGCGAGAGCTGCACATTTGGACAAATATACTTAGTTTTTCTATTACTTTTTAAAAGATGCTGGCATTCAGTGTAATCACTCACTTTTGAACGGTTCTGAGCGAGAGCTGCACATTTTGACAAATATACATGATTTTTTAGTTTCGTCCACACAGATGCTGGCTTTCAGTGTAATCACTCACTTTTAAGCTGTTCTGAGTGAGAGCTGCACATTTTGACAATTATACATGATTTTCCAGTTTCATCCACACAGAAACTGGCTATCAGTGTAATCACTCACTTTTAAGCTGTTCTGAGTGAGAGCTGAACATTTTGACAATTATACAAGATTTTTCAGTTTTGTAAACACAGAAAATGTCTATCAGTATAATCACTCACTTTTAAGCTGTTCTGAGTGAGAGCTGCACATTTTGACAATTATACATGCTTTTTCAGTTTCGTCCACAAAGAAGCTGGCTTTCAGTATAATCACTCACTATTAAGCTATTCTGAGTGAGAGCTGCACATTTTGACAAAATATGCTTAGTTTTTCTATTACTTTTTAACACAAGCTGGCTTTCAGTGTAATCACTCACTATTAAGCTGTTCTGAGTGAGAGCTGCACATTTTGACAAATATACTTAGTTTTTCTATTACTTTTCAACAGATGCTGGCATTCAGTGTAATCACTCACTTTTAAACGGTTCTGAGCGAGAGCTGTACATTTTGACAATTATACATGCTTTTTCAGTTTCATCCACACATAAGCTGTCTTTCAGTGTAATCATTCACTTTTAAACTGCTCTGAGTGAGAGCTGCACATTTTGACAATTATACATGCTTTTTCAGTTTCATCCACACAGAATCAGGCTGTCAGTGTAATCACTCACTTTTAAGCTGTTCTGAGTGAGAGCTGCACATTCACTATTAAGGGCTGTACATTTTGACAATTATACATGCTTTTTCAGTTTCATCCACACAGAAGCTGTCTTTCAGTGTAATCACTCACTTTTAAACTGTTCTGATTGAGAGCTGCACATTTTGACAAATTGAAATGATTTTTCAGTTTCGTCCACACAGAAGCTGGCTCTCAGTGTAATCACTCACTTTTAAGCTGTTCTGAGTGAGAGCTGCACATTTTGACAAATATACATGATTTTTCAGGTTCGTCCACACAGAAGCTGGCTTTCAGTGTAATCACTCACTTTTAAACTGTTCTGAATGAGAGCTGCACATTTTGACAAATATACTTAGTTTTTCTATTACTTTTTAACACAAGCTGGCTTTCAGTGTAATCACTCACTATTAAGCTGTTCTGAGTGAGAGCTGCACATTTTGACAAATATACTTAGTTTTTCTATTACTTTTCAACAGATGCTGGCATTTAGTGTAATGACTCACTTTTAAGCTGTTCTGAGTGAGAGCTGCACATTTTGACAATTATACATGCTTTTTCAGTTTCGTCCACACTGAAGCTGGCTTTCAGTGTAATCACTCACTATTAAGGTATTCTGAGCGAGAGCTGCACATTTGGACAAATATACTTAGTTTTTCTATTACTTTTGAAAAGATGCTGGCATTCATTGTAATCACTCACTTTTAAACGGTTCTGAGCGAGAGCTGCACATTTTGACAAATATACATGATTTTTTAGTTTCGTCCACACAGATGCTGGCTTTCAGTGTAATCACTCACTTTTAAGCTGTTCTGAGTGAGAGCTGCACATTTTGACAATTATACATGATTTTCAGTTTCATCCACACAGATGCTGGCTTTCACTGTAATCACTCACTTTTAAGCTGTTCTGAGTGAGAGCTGCACATTTTGACAATTATACATGATTTTTCAGTTTCATCCACACAGAATCAGGCTGTCAGTGTAATCACTCACTTTTAAGCTGTTCTGAGTGAGAGCTGCACATTCACTATTAAGAGCTGTACATTTTGACAACTATACATGCTTTTTCAGTTTCATCCACACAGAAGCTGTCTTTCAGTGTAATCACTCACTATTAAGCTATTCTGAGCGAGAGCTGCACATTTTGACAATTATACATGAATTTTCAGTTTCGTAAACACAGAAGCTGTCTATCAGTGTAATCACTCACTTTTTAGCTGTTCTGAGTGAGAGCTGCTCTTTTTGACAAATATACATGATTTTTCAGTTTCATCCACACAGAAGCTGGCTGTCAGTGTAATCACTCACTTTAAAGCTGTTCTGAGTGAGAGCTGCACATTTTGACAAATATACTTAGTTTTTCTATTACTTTTTAACACAAGCTGGCTTTCAGTGTAATCCCTCACTATTAAGCTGTTCTGAGTGAGAGCTGCACATTTTGACAAATATACTTAGTTTTTCTATTACTTTTCAACAGATGCTGGCATTCAGTGTAATCACTCACTTTTAAGCTGTTCTGAGTGAGAGCTGTCTATTTTGACAATTATACATTCTTTTTCAGTTTCGTCCACACTGAAGCTGGCTTTCAGTGTAATCACTCACTATTAAGCTATTCTGAGAGAGAGCTGCACATTTGGACAAATATACTTAGTTTTTCTATTACTTTTGAAAAGATGCTGGCATTCAGTGTAATCACTCACTTTTAAACGGTTCTGAGCGAGAGCTGCACATTTTGACAAATATACATG
Organism: Macquaria ambigua; assembly: GCA_008360985.2. Lineage (NCBI taxonomy): Eukaryota > Metazoa > Chordata > Actinopteri > Centrarchiformes > Percichthyidae > Macquaria > Macquaria ambigua. The sequence continues at coordinate 6,435 of VMKM01004797.1, read as the reverse complement.
ATTTTTTAGTTTAGTCCACACAGATGCTGGCTTTCAGTGTAATCACTCACTTTTAAGCTGTTCTGAGTGAGAGCTGCACATTTGACAATTATACATGATTTTTCAGTTTCATCCACACAGAAACTGGCTATCAGTGTAATCACTCACTTTTAAGCTGTTCTGAGTGAGAGCTGCACATTTTGACAAATATACATGATTTTTCTGGTTCGCACACAGAGAAGCTGGCTTTCAGTGTAATCACTCACTTTTAAACTGTTCTGAGTGAGAGCTGCACATTTTGACAAATATACTTAGTTTTTCTATTACTTTTTAACACAAGCTGGCTTTCAGTGTAATCACTCACTATTAAGCTGTTCTGAGTGAGAGCTGCACATTTTGACAAATATACATGCTTTTTCAGTTTCGTCCACACAGAAGCTGGCTTTCAGTGTAATCACTCACTATTAAGCTATTCTGAGCGAGAGCTGCACATTTGGACAAATATACTTTGTTTTTCTATTACTTTTTAAAAGATGCTGGCATTCAGTGTAATCACTCACTTTTAAACGGTTCTGAGCGAGAGCTGCACATTTTGACAAATATACATGATTCTTTAGTTTCGTCCACACAGATGTTGGCTTTCAGTGTAATCACTCACTTTTAAGCTGTTCTGAGTGAGAGCTGCACATTTTGACAATTATACATGATTTTTCAGTTTCATCCACACAGATGCTGGCTTTCAGTGTAATCACTCACTTTTAAACTGTTCTGAGTGAGAGTTGCACATTTTGACAAATATACTTAGTTTTTCTATTACTTTTTAACACAAGCTGGCTTTCAGTGTAATCACTCACTATTAAGCTGTTGTGAGTGAGAGCTGCACATTTTGACAAATATACTTAGTTTTTCTATTACTTTTAAACAGAAGCTTGCTGTCAGTGTAATCACTCACTATTAAGCTAAGCTGAGCGAGAGCTGCACATTTTGACAATTATACATGCTTTTTCAGTTTCATCCACACAGAAGCTGTCTTTCAGTGTAATCACTCACTTTTAGACTGTTCTGAGTGAGAGCTGCACATTTTGACAATTATACTTATTTTTTCTATTACTTGTTAAGAGAAGCTGGCTGTCAGTGTAATCACTCACGTATAAGCTGTTCTGAGTGAGAGCTCCACATTTTGACAAATATACATGATTTTTTAGTTTCGTCCACACAGAAGCTGGCTTTCAGTGTAATCACTCACTTTTAAGCTGTTCTGAGAGCTGCACATTTTGACAATTATACATGATTTTTCAGTTTCATACACACAGAAGCTGGCTATCACTGTAATCACTCACGTATAAGCTGTTCTGAGTGAGAGCTGCACATTTTGACAATTATACTTAGTTTTTCTATTACTTGTTAAGAGAAGCTGGCACTCAGTGTAATCATTCACTTTTAAGCTGTTCTGAGTGAGAGCTGCACATTTTGACAAATATACATGATTTTTCAGGTTCGTCCACACAGAAGCTGGCTTTCAGTGTAATCACTCACGTATAAGCTGTTCTGAGTGAGAGCTGCACATTTTGACAAATATACATGATTTTTTAATTTCGTCCACACAGAAGCTGGCTTTCAGTGTAATCACTCACTTTTAAGCTGTTCTGAGAGCTGCACATTTTGACAATTATACATGATTTTTCAGTTTTGTAAACACAGAAAATGTCTATCAGTATAATCAATCACTTTTAAGCTGTTCTGAGTCAGAGCTGCACATTTTGACAATTATACATGATTTTTCAGTTTCATCCACATAGAAGCTGTCTTTCAGTGTAATCACTCACTTTTAAACTGTTCTGAGTGAGAGCTGCACATTTTGACAATTAGACATGCTTTTTCAGTTTCGTAAACACAGAAGCTGTCTATCAGTGTAATCACTCACTTTTAAGCTGTTCTGAGTAAGAGCTGCTCATTTTGACACTATACATGCTTTTTTCAGTTTCGTTGGGTCCACACAGAAGCTGGCTTTTCAGTGTGTAACTCTCATCACTATTAAGCTATTCTGAGCGAGAGCTGCATTACTTGGACAAATATACTTGTTTTTCTATTACTTTTAAAAGATGCTGGTGACCAGTGTAATCACCACTTTTAAACTGTTCTTGGATTGAGAGCTGCTGCACATTTTGGACAAATTGAAAATGATTTTTCAGTTTCTCGGCCCACAGAGAAGCTACAGCCAGTGTAATCACTCACTTTTTAAGCTGTTCTGGAGTGAGAGATGCACATTTTGACAATTATACATGATTTTCAGTTTCATCCACACAGAAACTGGCTAGAGCCAGTGTAACTTCCATACCACTTTTGCTGTTCTGAGAGCTGTACATTTTGACAAACATACTTGCTTTTCTATTACTTTTAATGAAGCTTGCTTTTCAGTGTGGTCTACTCACTTTTAAACTGTTCTGAGTGTGAGCTGCACATTTTGGACAAATATAATTTTAGTTTTTCTATTACTTTTAACACAAGCTGGCATTCAGTGTGGACCACCACTTTAAGCTGTTCTGAGTGAGAGCTGCACATTTTGACAAATATATATGCTTTTTTTCAGTTTCGTCCACACAGAAGCTGGCTTTCAGTGTAATCACTCACTTTTAAACTGTTCTGAGTGAGAGTTGCACATTTTGACAAATATACTTAGTTTTTCTATTACTTTTAACACAAGCTGGCTTTCAGTGTAATCACTCACTATTAAGCTGTTCTGAGTGAGAGCTGCACATTTTGACAAATATATTTAGTTTTTCTATTACTTTTCAACAGATGCTGGCATTCAGTGTAATCACTCACTTTTAAGCTGTTCTGAGTGAGAGCTGCACATTTTGACAATTATACATGATTTTTCAGTTTCATCCACACAGAGCTGGCTTTCAGTGTAATCACTCACTTTTAAGCTGTTCTGAGTGAGAGCTGCACATTTTGACAATTATACATGATTTTTCAGTTTCATCCACACAGAAGCTGGCTATCACTGTAATCACTCACGTATAAGCTGTTCTGAGTGAGAGCTGCACATTTTGACAATTATACATGATTTTTCAGTTTAGTAAACACAGAAAATGTCTATCAGTATAATCAATCACTTTTAAGCTGTTCTGAGTGAGAGCTGCACATTTTGACAATTATACATGATTTTTCAGTTTCATCCACACAGAAACTGGCTATCAGTGTAATCACTCACTTTTAAGCTATTCTGAGTGAGAGCTGAACATTTTGACAATTATACAAGATTTTTCAGTTTTGTAAACACAGAAAATGTCTATCAGTATAATCAATCACTTTTAAGCTGTTCTGAGTGAGAGCTGCACATTTTGACAAATATACATGATTTTTCAGGTTCGTCCACACAGAAGCTGGCTATCAGTGTAATCACTCACTTTTAAGCTGTTCTGAGTGAGAGCTGTACATTTTGACAATTATACATGCTTTTTCAGTTTCATCCACACAGAAGCTGTCTTTCAGTGTAATCACTCACTTTTAAACTGCTCTGAGTGAGGGCTGCACATTTTGACAATTATACATGCTTTTTCAGTTTCATCCACACAGAAGCTGGCTGTCAGTGTAATCACTCACTTTTAAGCTGTTCTGAGTGAGAGCTGCACACTCACTATTAAGAGCTGTACATTTTGACAATTATACATGCTTGTTCAGTTTCATCCACACAGAAGCTGTCTTTCAGTGTAATCACTCACTTTTCAACTGTTCTGATTGAGAGCTGCACATTTTGACAAATTGAAATGATTTTTCAGTTTCGTCCACACAGAAGCTGGCTTTCAGTGTAATCACTCACTTTTAAGCTGTTCTGAGTGAGAGCTGCACATTTTGACAAATATACATGATTTTTCAGGTTAGTCCACACAGAAGCTGGCTTTCAGTGTAATCACTCACTTTTAAGCTGTTCTGAGTGAGAGCTGCACATTTTGACAAATATACTTAGTTTTTCTATTACTTTTCAACAGATGCTGGCATTCAGTGTAATCACTCACTTTTAAGCTGTTCTGAGTGAGAGCTGCACATTTTGACAATTATACATGCTTTTTCAGTTTCGTCCACACAGAAGCTGGCTTTCAGTGTAATCACTCACTATTAAGCTATTCTGAGCGAGAGCTGCACATTTGGACAAATATACTTAGTTTTTCTATTACTTTTTAAAAGATGCTGGCATTCAGTGTAATCACTCACTTTTAAACGGTTCTGAGCGAGAGCTGCACATTTTGACAAATATACATGATTTTTCAGTTTCGTCCACACAGATGCTGGCTTTCAGTGTAATCACTCACTTTTAAGCTGTTCTGAGTGAGAGCTGCACATTTTGACAATTATACATGATTTTTCAGGTTCATCCACACAGAAGCTGGCTTTCAGTGTAATCACTCACTTTTAAGCTGTTCTGAGTGAGAGCTGCACATTTTGACAAATATACTTAGTTTTTCTATTACTTTTTAACAGAAGCTTGCTGTCAGTGTAATCACTCACTATTAAGCTAAGCTGAGCGAGAGCTGCACATTTTGACAATTATACATGCTTTTTCAGTTTCATCCACACAGAAGCTGTCTTTCAGTGTAATCACTCACTTTTAGACTGTTCTGAGTGAGAGCTGCACATATTGACAATTATACTTAGTTTTTCTATTACTTGTTAAGAGAAGCTGGCTTTCAGTGTAATCACTCACGTATAAGCTGTTCTGAGTGAGAGCTCCACATTTTGACAAATATACATGATTTTTTAGTTTCGTCCACACAGAAGCTGGCTTTCAGTATAATCACTCACTTTTAAGCTGTTCTGAGAGCTGCACATTTTGACAATTATACATGATTTTTCAGTTTCATCCACACAGAAGCTGGCTATCACTGTAATCACTCACGTATAAGCTGTTCTGAGTGAGAGCTGCACATTTTGACAATTATACTTAGTTTTTCTATTACTTGTTAAGAGAAGCTGGCACTCAGTGTAATCATTCACTTTTAAGATGTTCTGAGTGAGAGCCGTAACATTTTGATTAAATTATACATGCTTTTTCAGTTTCGTCTACGAAAGCTGGCTTTCAGTGTAATCACTCACCATGCCAAGCTTAATTTCGAGCGTAACATTTGGACAAATTTATACGTTAGTTTTTCTATTACTTTTCAACAGATGCTGGCATTCAGTGTAATCACTCACTTTTAAACTGTTCTGATTGAGAGCTGCGCATTTTGACAAATTGAAATGATTTTTCAGTTTCGTCCACACAGAAGCTGGCTTTCAGTGTAATCACTCACTTTTAAGCTGTTCTGAGTGAGAGCTGCACATTTTGACAAATATACTTAGTTTTTGTATTACTTTTTAACAGAAGCTTGCTGTCAGTGTAATCACTCACTATTAAGCTGTTCTGAGTGAGTGCTGCACATTTTGACAAATATACTTAGTTTTTCTATTACTTTTTAAAAGAAGCTTGCTGTCAGTGTAATCACTCACTATTAAGCTAAGCTGAGCGAGAGCTGCACATTTTGACAATTATACATGCTTTTTCAGTTTCATCCACACAGAAGCTGTCTTTCAGTGTAATCACTCACTTTTAAACTGTTCTGAGTGAGAGCTGTACATTTTGACAATTATACTTAGTTTTTCTATTACTTGTTAAGAGAAGCTGGCTTTCAGTGTAGTCACTCACGTATAAGCTGTTCTGAGTGAGAGCTGCACATTTTGACAAATATACATGATTTTTTAGTTTCTTTCACACAGAAGCTGGCTTTCAGTGTAATCACTCACTTTTAAGCTGTTCTGAGAGCTGCACATTTTGACAATTATACATGATTTTTCAGTTTTGTAAACACAGAAATTGTCTATCAGTATAATCAATCACTTTTAAGCTGTTCTGAGTGAGAGCTGCACATTTTGACAATTATACATGATTTTTCAGTTTCATCCACACAGAAACTGGCTATCAGTGTAATCACTCATTTTTAAACTGTTCTGATTGAGAGCTGCACATTTTGACAAATTGAAATGATTTTTCAGTTTCGTCCACACAGAAGCTGGCTATCAGTGTAATCACTCACGTATAAGCTGTTCTGAGTGAGAGCTACACATTTTGACAATTATACTTAGTTTTTCTATTACTTGTTAAGAGAAGCTGGCACTCAGTGTAATCATTCACTTTTAAGCTGTTCTGAGTGAGAGCTGCACATTTTGACAATTATACATGCTTTTTCAGTTTCGTCCACACAGAAGCTGGCTTTCAGTGTAATCACTCACTTTTAAGCTGTTCTGAGTGAGAGCTGCACATTTTGACAAATATGCATGATTCTTCAGTTTCTTCCACACATAAGCTGGCTTTCAGTGTAATCACTCACTTTTAAGCTGTTCTGAGAGAGAGCTGCACATTTTGACAAATATACATGATTCTTCAGTTTCTTCCACACAGAAGCTGGCTTTCAGTGT
>VMKM01004796.1:0-12378 GCA_008360985.2 Macquaria ambigua | reverse complement strand
CCTGTCCTTTCACCTGCAGCCGGACCGCACGGCGCTTCCTGTCCTTTCACCTGCTGGACTGCACGGCGCTTCCTGTCCTTTCACCTGCTGGACTGCACGGCGCTTTCTGTCCTTTCACCTGCAGCCGGACCGCACGGCGCTTCCTGTCCTTTCACCTGCTGGACTGCACGGCGCTTCCTGTCGACAGGTTTGTTTCCATCAACCTGTTTTGATTTGCTTTCTTTCAAAGTGTGCGTGAGTGAATTACATCATTCAAGAGCACAAATTAAGCTTTTTGAGAGCACGATTTATTAAATCAGAAACATGAATAAAGTCATCCGAAAGCACAAGTTATTCACTTGAGAGCAAATCCGTTAATTCGAGACCGTGAAATACATCATTCATCAACATCAGTCCTCCAGGATCATGAACTAAGTCATTATTAATCTTGAGAGTATAATTAATTAATTTGAGACCATGAATGAAGTCATTTGAGAGCCTGATTTAAGTCATTACTCTGTTTGTTTCACTGATATCTGTCCAGATGTGGAGAACGTGACGTGATGCTGAGACGTTTCCAGCAGCTGGACGAAGCCGTCGGAGAGCAGAAACTGTTTCAGGTGTAAAACATCAACAGTCAGTAAACTTCAGCTTCTCTACAGAGAAATCCACCAGAGAAGAAGAGCAGAGACAAACATTAAAATATAAATACGATCCAGTCCTCTTCAGGAGTTCTGGTTTTAGATATTTAAATAAAAGCTGACGTTGAATCATGTTGGAGCAACAACGTGTGAACTCAGTTCAAGAAGACAGTGTTTAGTTTATTGGCCTTGTGTAACGGGATTTCTGGGTAATGAAGTCCTCACAGCAGCTGACAGCTGCTCTTTAAATAAACACACGGAGACGTTCGTCTTTGTTCAGAGTAAATACAGTTAACTTGATATAAACTTCACATCCTGCTGCAGACAAAACACACACATCAGCTGATTTATTACTGTGTGTGTGTGTGTGTGTGTGTGTGTGAGTGAGTCCAAACTGTGCAGACACGTTTTTGTTTCCACATCATCCACATAAAATCTTCCATTTCCTCTACAGGTGAACAAGTGAAACCAGCCGACCTCGGGCTCTGATCACATGATACAGCAGTGTGGCGTCGTCATGGGGGGGGGGGGCAGTTTGGTGAGTTGGTGTTAACATTAATCACATGATCACATTCAGATCTTTTCATACCAGAACCAATATAATACCTGAGTTTAACACCAGCGCGTTCCTTCTTCTGAGAAATAAAACCAGATGTCGCCTAAACACCAGCAGCCGTCTTAAACTTTGTCAAAATAAAATTATTATTATTATTATTCTCGAGTCATCAGTTTCCGACAGCCAAAAGTTGCTCCTTCAAACATCTTGTTTTGTCCGACCAACCGTCCAAAACCCGTACATGTTCAGTTTACAGTCGTATAAAACAGAGAAGCAGCAGATCATCACGCTGCAGAAACGGAAACAGAGAATGTTTGACATTTTTGCTTGAAAAAGGACTAAAACAATAAATTGATTAGTTGATTAATTTTCTGTTAATCCACTAATCGTTGCAGCTTAAAATAAAAGTCTAAAATTGATAAAATGATGATTTAAATAAGAAACTCTTGGTCATGAATCTGACCACCAGACATTTGATGTCAACAAAACTCCACCGTCCAGCAGCTCAGCAGGTCGTTGGTTATAAACTGCCTCACGCACCATCATCACAGCAGAGCCCTTCAACGGCTCCAGTAATAAAATCATAAACTGCACTCTGATATAAACATGTGAAACAGAAAAGGCCTTTACAGAAGACCATGTGAGTTCCCATCATGCATCTGACAGGCGTTAACTGACAGCTCGTCCTCAGTCAGTATCAGAGCGGATCGTCGTAATGTTTCAAAGGCTCTGAGACCTGCAGCCTGCAGGTTTGGTCCTCAGTATCCCACAATCCCCTGCAGTGAGTTCAGGTGATCCTCATCACCTCAAACATGTAAACAGTCACATTAACTTGCTGTAACTGGTCCCAGTCTGTTACTGGCTGTCTGAGCGAAACTTCCTGCTGCTAAACTTGGAAATTATTACGTGTTATGCACCGTTAGTTTTGGTCTCTGTGAGGTAGGAGAATTTGTGCCACGTTCACGTTGATTGGACAGATCACGCCTGTGTTGTTGGCTGTGTGAGGGTCACATATAACATCATATCCATTACTGTACATTTGGCTGACGTGATGTGTTCAAGTTCATTTTTATTATTTAGCATCTAAAATATCTGAGCTTTCTGAAAAGTCCGAGCAACGCGTTGATGTTGATGTAAACACAAGTTACGGAAACTGGTAATAACTATTTCTCCGATGTGACGTGAACACAGCATCAGCCTACAGGGCATTATGGGCTGTTGGACTTCAGCTGCAGTGAGACCGAAATCAACCCGCTAACATGCACAAACTGCAGGAGCTAGCATGGCTAGCATGCTAACAGCAGCAGTGTTTACTGACATTAAGTCTGTTTTATTTATACAGCCAATATGTCCCAGATCTGCCTCAGGAGCTTCACAGTCTGTACAGCAGACGACCCCCCATTCAGAAAAACTCCCCAAAACACCCTTTAACTGGGAAAACTGTTAAAAAAGCTCAGGAAGAGCAGCAGAGGAGGATCCCTCTCCAGGACGGACAGGAAGTAGATGTCGTGAACAGAACAGACCGCCATAATAAAATGTTTGGACAGAATTATAAACAGTCAGCATCTCTTCTTCTACTGCTGCCAACATAAACAAACAATATTTCCTGAATGAGAGATTAGTCCCACCCCTTCTCTCCGATTGGCTGGTTCGGTCTGATCTGCTTGTCGCTGCTGTTCTTTGGAACCAGCAAGGGAAAGTTGTCTGTTTGACCAAACAGAGCTCGTTAACGAGTCACGTGACTCATCAGGAGCTCAGCTATTGGACAAACCTTTGGTATCGTGTCATCATACCTGGCTGGAGCTTCTTTATGTTTGGTCAGCTAACGCGCCCTCCAGTAAGAGCAGCTTCTCTGCATCTTGTTAATCTGTATTTCAGGATCAGAATCAAACCTGTGACATCTGCGGCTTCTACAACCCGTTTATTTCTCTGATGGACACAAGTGGTTTTCATCCCTGAAGAGAACTAAACAGGTGATTATTTTCTCAGGTGGATGTTTCACATTTCTTTATCCCTTCTCTGAATCTACATCAAACTAGAAGATCATCTCTTGTCAAAGTTTCTCAATTTTCTACTTTTTACAGTCTTCTTCAGTCCTCCTCTTGTTCTTCTTCGTTGGTTGCGTCGGTGTAGTTCAGCTCCATGTCACCTGGGCGTTTCAGGTGTGTCCTGTGTCTTTTTGCCTCATTGAGTTCAAATCTGGTCTCAGGTTAACGGAGAGAAAAGAACAGAAAAGTTGAATAAAGACCGGACAAGTGAAGCGTTTAAGGCTGATGTTCCCTGTGAGCGTTTGGTTCGTTCATCACGATGAAGATAAAAGCAGGTTTGTAAGTTTGGAGATCAGAAGCAGAGACGTTCTTCTGGTTCAGTGACGTCCCTGCTTCTTCTTAAAGATCTTATTAAAAGCGGTTCTCCTCCGGCTGCCGGACGACTCGCTCTCCTCACCGCCGTCCTCCTCCACAGGGCTCCTCCTGGCCGGGAGCTGGAGGCCCGTCCCCCGACCGCTGCCTGACGAGCTGGATGAGGCGGAAGACGAGAAGACGAGCGGGGAGTCGGCGGCGTCGGATGTGATGCAGAGGGAGCGGGTGGAGCAGGAAGAGGGCAGGATGGCAGCAGAGCTGCCCCTCAACTCCCCGAGGCTGGAGCTCTTCTCGAGGCCTCCTCCTCCTCCTCCTCCTCCTCCTCCACTGACCCCGGAGCCCTGACCCTGCAGGGGGTGGAGCCTGGATGAAAGGAGGAAGGGCTTGGAGCTGTACAGGCCTCGTGATTCGCCGTGAGAGAGAGGGAGGGCGGAGTCAGAGTCTGAGCGGTTCATGATGTCCCTGAGAGAGAGAGAAGGTGATGTCAGCAGAAGCTAACGTTGCTAACATGATATTTTACTGTGATTAAAAACATGGATGTGTTATGAACAGTGCTGACAAAAAAACAACAAATGAATGTTTCCCCCGGCTCGGCCCCAGGTCTATACCAGGACCCGGGTCTACACCGGGACCGAGCCGCTTCCAGACACTAAAACTGAAACCGTGTTAAAAACTCGACTTTTTTAAGTTTAAAGCTAAAAAGTTGTAAAGATGACGATAGCTCAGGTGGATATAGAGAAACAGTTAATGGCCTACAATACACTGGGAGTTGTAGTACCAGTACCAGCAATCACAATCATTCAGAATCCCTAAAATAAAGTGTCACTTTTTAGTTGCAGTACTGCCAAGCTCGCTCACAGCGCCACATCCAGGAGCATTAATACATCATCTGAAAAACGCTGAATACTTAAACTTGTTTAACCACAATGTGAACAAAACAAAAAGTATTAATAGAATTAGAAAACAAATTGTGATGGGAAAGAAATGTGTGATGTTACAGATAAAACACTGCAAAGTTAGGAGGGAAAACAGCGAGCGAGACACTGAGATGAAGCTGCCATGTGGCGAACATCAGGCCTCATTCACACGTTTTCTTATTTTTACTCTTAAAATTGTTCAAAACTGAATAAGAGTTCAATAAACTGCGTCTGATTCATGAAGCGTGCCCAGACCACTAACTGGTAAATCCTGAAAACTCGTAAACTCTAAAACTCCAAAAATAAAAAGCGATGGATCTCACAAGTTCTTAATCTGTTTGTACGAATGTTTCAGTAATGAAGCCCACTGATTCTGTTCTCTCTGTCTTGTTAGTTCATCAGTATCTTTGGAAAACAGCCGTGCAGCAGAAGATACCCGAAGCTGCCCGAGCGACAGCGCTGCCTCTGGCTGGTCGTGGCGCCCCCTGCAGGCGGGAGGCTGGGTGAAGCCTCCAGAGAGTGGAAGTGAGAAGAGTGAAAGAGCAGAGCAGCAAAATGAGCAGTGCCTTCAGCATAGGAGGAAGAAGAGGAGGAGGAGTCGGGAGGAAGAGGGGGAGGACAGAATGAAAGGACAGGGGGGTGAGGAGGAGAGGCGGGGCCGATAGAGGGGTGAGACAGGGAGGAGGAGAGAGAGGGGGAGGGCACGGGGAGGAACTCCAGCTGGCCAATGGAGCGGCTGCGATTCTGTCGGGCGTGGCCGCTGGGAGGGCGGGACGATGTGAACAGGCCACGCCCTTCCTGTTGAGGTAAGCCCCGCCCTTCTACCAACCTCTGAGAGCTGAACGTTAGAGCGGGGTCTCCCATCCTCTGTCGCAGGGGCATCAGACTCTGAGCTGCAGGAGAGGGAGGAGGAGGAGGAGTTAGACTGAGTGGGTTGTTTTATTTTGAAAACCAGAAACAAAGGAAGTTCAGACTCAAACATAAAGAAGAAAAAACTGACGGGTTCAAAGTGAAGCAGCACGTGTGCAAAATGTGATGAAGAGTGAGTTTATCAGCAAGATGAGTTCATTTCTTGTTCCTGAGCTGCAGCTCAGAGACGTTTTACTTTGTCTGCACTGAAACATGCTTCATGACCACTTTGACTTTTTCTGCATTTGTGGTGTTGCAGCCTAAATTCAGTGTTTCTAAAAACAGTATTTCCCTCAGAGGTTTTTACAAAGTGACAGATCGACTGAAGCTGTTAACAAGCTGAAATCAGCAGATAAAAACATGAAATCAATGTTGGAACTTATTCAGTCATCAATATCCATAATCCAATCCCCTCTGACTCTGTGCTTCCACCTGCTGCACACCTGCAGGGGGGTGTTAGTGAAGGGGGGGGGGGCAGGTACACTGTTGTTAAAGTAGTGCTGAGTTTGTTTTCCAGGTGTCCAGAGAGTGAAAAGGTGAGGAGGCTTCAGCTGATCTGAGCAGAGGGAGGGAGGAAGGTGGAGGAAGAGGAGGGTGAAGCTGCACAGGTGAGGAGGCGTTCACGTGGACACCTGCTGTCTGTCATACAACAAGCTAAACTATCTTTATGTAACACTGCTAGCTAACAGGAGGCAAGTTATGCTAACGTCTGCTTGTGAGAAAGGAAATGTCAGTTCATCCCCCAAACACCTGATCCTGCTTTTCAGCAAAAAGGCACGTTAGCTAACCTGCCCAACCGTTAGCATCTGTAGCTAACAAGCTAACGGTAGTGCACGCTGTTCTGATGTGCTGTAATTTCTTTAATCAGATTTCATAATTTTACCATCGAATACTTTCACACTGTGACCTCTGGCTTCAGTCTCTGACTTCTCACAAATGTTCACGTGAACGCCACCTTCTGGTTGATTTATACCTCAGTCTGAAAGAGTTCCCACGTTCAGCAGGCTGTCGGGTCAAAGTCAACAAATCTGATTGTTGGTTTTTATTTTTTTAAATTGGAAACTTCTTCAAACCTGTGAAAGGTATCAAATGTTTCAAAAGATTCAGATCTTTCTTGTTGAGCAACAGAAAAAAAACAAACATAATACTGAGTCAAATAGAAATAAACTGAATGTCTGATCTTGATGAGTAATAGAAAATAACTATTAATTGAAATAATTTTAATGAATGAATTAAAAAGTATCACAATTAAAAAAAAAAAAGGTATATTACATTAAAATAGCCCGCACCACATCTAAAAATAACTGGTACATTTTAAACACATTTGCTGCTTCACTTATTTCATGGACGTTGATTTTAATTTAACTTTATTAAAGTAATTTTTATTAAAATAATTAGCTTAATATTTATATTTTTCGGATCATCGTATTTAAAGTGATTCCAGCAGTTATTAAACATGATCAACATTAATATGATGACGCAGTATTTTGCTGCTGTGTTTGTTTGGGAACCCTGACAGAGTTCTGAGGCGCTTGTCAATCGAAGGATTACATGATCTGATTGATCAGTTAACCCTGCTGATCGCACAGAGGTAGGAACCAATCAGAGAGGGGGAGGCTGAAGGAGGGAGGGGCCAACCGGAGTGTTTCCATGGTGACTGGGTGTCTGCGATGCCACTCAGGGGCCAGAGGTCGCTTACTCGCCGGTCCATCTGCCACGCTGCGTCTGGAGGGAGCCAATCAAGAGAGAGAGAGGCCGAGAAAAGAGGACCAATCAGAGGAGGGGACGGAGACAGTGGGCGGACCACAGGTGAGCTGAGAGGAGATGAGCTCAGGTCTCATTACTTTGTCTGACAGGAATCTAAGCCTCAGTGTGAATCTCTGCAGTGTTTGAACACACTGCACCTGAAGGCATCAGACATCTGCAGGCTTCAGGAGATCTTCCTCACATCTCACAGGGAGTTACACTCCAGATCTCCACATTTACACATTTCATTGAATTGAAGTTATGTTTCAGAATTTGTTGCCTCGTTGACCGCTGGTCATGTGATGCCGACACTTGAAGTTACAGGAAGTCGGTCAGCTGCTAAACGATGGCACTTCTGTGAGTGTGTTAACTCTTTGTTTGTGAGATGCAGTAACAGGTGGAGCTGACACGCTGCACATTAACAGGATTTATTGGACAAAATCTACACTGAACTGTTCATGAGGTGGCTGAGGGGGATCTGACAAATCAGCAGCACAAAGATGAAGTTTTAAACGGCTAAACGTCACTAACATTAAACTTTAATAAGCATAATATGAAGAGTTTGGTTAGTTACATTATTGGCCGTCCATTTGTGCTTTTTTAAAATAGTTTTAGGTAAAGTGAAACAGCTGTTAAACGTAACGTTACTGCCTCAGAACTGTAACGTTAGCGACAACAAACCATTAGCTAACGTGATGCTAACAACATTTTAACGAACGCCACCTCATGAACAGTTCAGACTCACACTGCAGCGTCCCAGGAGACAGGATGTCCTCGTCCATGTCGTCCAGGTCGTCAGAGAGGAGGAGGTGCTGAGGGGTCGGAGGTCGCAGGCCGAGGAAGGACGGGTCCAGGTTGAGGGCGACAGCCAGCGCTCCCAGACCCGGGTTATTGACCACGCAGAAACCCGTCAGAGACTCGATCTGCTGCCAGCGGTGGAGCTTCTCCCGCAGGGCCGCCGTCACCTCGGCCAGGGCCTGTCTGAGGGGGGAGGGGGCGTCACCAAGAGGAGCTGCGCTGCCAAACCTTCAGTGCTGCTGTTATATACTCTTTATATTATATATTACATCTGTTTACACGTGTCCTGTGTTACATAATGACAATAAAGCTGAACCTGGAACCTCAAAGCAAACATGACCAAAACTTCTACGTCTCAACATTTAAAAGAGGATTGCTTTTTGTCTTTTGTGTAAGGAATAGATTAAACCGTGTGTTTGTCTGCTCTCATGTAAGCCGCTAATGTTAGCATGTCTGGCTAACTAGCTTACTGCCCTCAGTAGTAACTGAAACGAGTGCTGCATCCAAGGCTAAGCAGCACATTATTAACTAATTTAATAAGTTTGTGGGGTTACAGTTTATACGAAATCATTCATGACTAACACATCCACTCTGTGGAAGCCGGTCCTGGATGCTATCAGAGTTTATGCTAACATTAGCGTCTCTGTCCTGATGTTTAGTTCGTTAGTTTACACTCCTGCAACTGCAGCCATCATCTGAGATAAACGGGTTAGTCCTCATCCTAAAAGCCTTTTCTCCAGAAACCTTAACATTACAATCAGTTAGCACTAACTTTATACCTGGGACCTGCTAGCTTTAGCCTCAGTCTGTTAGCATGATATCAAGTCCATAATAGGAACCTTTTACAGGATTCTTGTTTTAAAACAAATCAGCTGGAAATGAGTTTTCAACCATCTCATGGAGCTGAGGTTAGCTTAATTAGCGAGCTACAGCTGATCACATTCATAGATCTATAAACACATAGATACCGGATTGGCCGCTGCTCTTCATTACAGCGTGCGTCAACACGGCCGCCATATTGTTTCGGGGAAGCTGCTTCCTAATGAATGTAGTCTCATCAGTCATCATCATCAATCATCATCATCATCATCATCATCTCGCTGAATTTTCAACCGACTTTACAGCACTTTGGTTTGTTACAAATGCCAGACATGGATTTATGATTCAGGATCCTTAAAAAATGTTTACTATTAAAAATGTGTGTTTTCACACCAAAACAACTTTTGTAGATAGTAAGTACTATTTCTATGGTTTATATTTATTTGAGATGAACCTATCCAACGTAAGTATTTATTTTTCTTTCTGCACTGTAAAATGGCTGCCATGGTCTAATGTTGTTTATAATTTTGGAAATAAACACAGAATTAATAAAAAAAAACAATTACAACAAACACTAAAGTTAAACGTTTAAGTACATTTCTGGCAGGCTTCTGTTTTTAATTACATTTAAAGTGAAATTGGATTTTTGCTCTTTTACATTTGAAGTCACATAATTTACAGACATATATTTATAGAGAGAGAGTATCAGCAGCTGTAGTTACAGTTCAGGCACATAAGTTACTGTGTGTCACATTAGCGCCATGAAACTGATGTAAACAAACACTTTAAAGTAGCACTAACATACTTAACACAAATATCTTCAGCACCTTACTGATATATTACTTTAATAAAAATGTTATTTTTCTTTACCTGACATGAGTTACCTTAACTTAGTATCAGGACAGTCGCTTAACATTATGTTATGCAAATTCTACACACCAGCAACAGTAACATATTTTAAATAACTTCTCATCTGTGAAATAGTTTTGGCATTATGTGAACTGGCCAGAACCTGCTGCAGGACGGCTGCAGCAGAGACGCGTCTCACAGGCCGGACGCAGCGTCCACGTCTTTATATCTATGGATCAAAGCTCACAGCCGACAAAATGGCGGCTAGAAATGAGAAGCTGCTGTTTCCGCTGTGTTCAAAATGTCTCAACATTTCAAGTGTAAATGTGCCGTCGTGATCACTGTGAACTGAACGTGTTCATAGCAGCAGTAACTAAGGGGGGGTGGGGCTTAATGGACGGTGAACTGAGTATTTGTGTGTTTGAAGTAGTAAACGTCCCGTCTGAGGCTTCAGCTCGTTCGGGGTCAAAGGTCACTCACTTGGCGGAGAGGATCTTGTGGTCGACGTCGTCCAGCGAGGAGCTGTGAGCCACATGAAACGTCCCGAACAGAGAGCTCCTCTTCTTCTTGATCTTCTCCGCCTGAAACACCGACATCATCATCATCATCACCATTGTCATCATCATCACCACCACCATCATCATCATCATTATCACCACCGTCACCATCACCATCATCACCGTCATTATCACCATCATCACCGTCATCATCACCACCACCACCGTCATCATCACCATCATCATCATCACCATTGTCATCATTATCACCACCATCATCATCACCATCATCATCACCATCATTATCACCATCATTATCACCACCGTCATCATCACCATCATCATCATCATCATCACTACCATCATCATCACCATCACCATCACCATCATCACTACCATCATCATCATCACCATCACCACCATCATCATCACCATCATCACTACCATCATCATCACCATCACCATCGTCATCACCATCATCATCATCACCATCACCATCGTCATCACCATCATCATCATCACCATCATCATCGTGTGTGTGTGTGTGTGTGTGTGTGTCCTCACCCCCTCTCTGGCCTGCAGCAGCTGCCTCTCTGCGCTCTGTTTCTTGATGTTGTAGTACTGAACTTCGATCTCGTGCGTCAGCTGCAGCCACTTCTGCAGAGCCTCCGGTGGCGCCCAGTGAGCCCGCGACTCCAGCTCCCGCTCCGCCTTCCTCAACGCCATGCGGACCTACAATATATATGTATATATAAAAGGTAGTATTTGACAGCTGTTGGAACATGACTTAGTGAATGAACATCTGATGGTGAAGTCCAGCGGTGGAGTGTCTACCTGCTCCAGCTCCTCCTCTGCGTATTTCTGCCGGCTCCTCTCGTTCTCGGTTCCCTCTCGAAGCTCTCGGAGCCGGTGAGCTTCCTGCTTGGCCGAGTTGATCTCGCTCCTCAGCTCCTCCTCCACCTTCACCTTCTCCACCTGAACGCAGCGCTGCTCCTCCTGAGCCTTCTGCAGCCTGCCAGGAACAACACCACCACAGCTGGTTAAAAACACACTGCTGCAGACTGACACCCGAACGCACCGTTCACATGTAAACACACTGCTGCACACTGATACCTGAACACACCATTCACACATTAACACACTGCTGCACACTGACACCTGAACACATCGTTCACATGTACAACACATAAAAACACACTGCTGCAGACTGACACCTGAACACATCGTTCACACGTACAACACATAAAAACACACTGCTGCACACTGACACCCGAACGCATCGTTCACATGTAACACACTGCTGCAGACTGACACCTGAACACATCGTTCACAGTTGTACTAAGGGATACAGTTTGTGATCTTTCTAAGGCTTTGACTCTGCTGAGCACATTCTGTCTTGGTTTGCTCACAACTACCACTTCTGTTACTACTAGTACTCTTGCTACAGTACTACTGGTGCTTCTACTACTACCACTTCCATTGTACTACCATACCATACACTACTATACTACTTCCACCACCACTGATGTTGCCACTAGCACTACTGCTTTAACAGTAACACTACAGGCTGCTTCTGCTACTGTAAACTCACACTGTGTGTGTGTGTGTGTGTGTGCGCAGTTTGAGCTGCCGGCTATTCTCTGACCATATAAGGACTTTAGACAGAAAGCTTCTGCAGAGGCTGTCTACACACACACACACACACACACACACAGTAACACACACAGTAACACAGTAGATGGGGTATTTCCTCCTGGTGGCTGCAGCTCAGTCACAGTTTGGAGCTTAATTACATGTAATTTTACAAACCGAGTCTGTTTGAATCAGTTTGTGGGACCTGCAGTCAGCTGCTGCTCTTCATCATTCATCACAAACTTTCTCTCGTTCTGACGTCAGACTTCACAAAGTTCAGTTTCATCACATCAGGCTGCAGCTCACTAACTAGCTGTTACACAGAGATCACCTATAAGTGAATGTTTACAGCCGCTGACTGCAGGTGGAACTGTTGTTAGCTAACTGAACGTTAGCATGCTAACATCTGAGCTGTTTAGAGTTAAAGAGGTAATATGGAGTACAGCCATAGTAGTAACAGTAGTAGTAATAGTAACAGTAGTAATAACAAACCGCACATTCTGCACTTTATGTATACTTTCTGTATATACTGTAAATATTCATATACCCTGTATATTTATATTCATTATGTTATTCTACTGCTTATGCACTTCTGGTTATATGCTATCTGCATTTTGTTGCCTTGTACCTGTGACATGTGCAATGACAATAAAGTTGAATCTAATCTAATCTAAA